>JASAMY010003867.1:0-227282 GCA_030248085.1 Paralinhomoeus sp. GSCO2_6
GATCGCGACTATCGCCTGCGACTGCAGGAGGAAGAAACCGCGCAAGCGAAGCGGATCCGGGCAGCGCAGATCATCCAAAGAAACTATAGCGACATCGTCGCGACAGACCCAAGAGCGCAGCGGACGACGCCGAGCGCCAGGCCGCTGCAGTCTTCATCCAGAGAGCGTTCAAGAACTGGCGTCGTGGTCAGAACGACCGAGAGCGTCGAACCGAGGAACTGCGTCGACGCAACGGCGCGGCTCGTCTCATACAACGAGTGTACCGACAGTTCCGCGCGTCCAATGCGTCGAACGCAGCAACCACCGCACCAGCCGAGCTGCCGAGCTCTTTCGACGAAGGCAGTGCGGCTCTCGTGACTTTGGCTAATCGCCGTCTACACTGTGAGGTACTTGGCGACACTTCACCACGTGACGCTCAAATCGAGCGGGCGGCTGCTGAAACCACAGGACAAAACGACCTGGCCGGTCGCACCACGCCGCTAGGCAGTCCAAAACATGGCAACGGTGCTGAGTCCAACGCAACTCCTGCTGTGCTCTACACCGAAGACGCTGATGCGCCAGAGGCGCCTGGAGCAAAGATTTTTCACCTGAATGCATCCTCAGACGAATCCGAACACCAAAATCTTGTCGCCGAACTGGGGCTTGCCAACGAAGAGAAAAATCTGGATCAATCAGAATATCACAGTGAACAAGGTCGACAGCCAGTCGGCGACGAAAACTATGCTGCTGCAGAGAGTGAGAATTCTAACGCTGAAGTTGAAAAGGCGGAAGAAATCGATGGCCCACCTGTCGACAGCATTTCCAAAGTGGACGTAGGGCCACTGCCCCACGCATCGAACGGTCAGATGGACAATGCCACCGAACGTTCGCGATCGGTTGTCCAAGTATACGATGTGAAGAAAGACAGATTTCTTTTAACCTCTCCGGCACTTCGAAATTCTTCGATGGATAGAGGAAGTGGCCGCGACGGACGCATCGACTCCGCTGCTGAAGACGACACCGTGGAACAGCGCGTTGACATCGAAGAGAGCGCCTTACCAGTAGTTGTGCTCAACGATGAACCAAGCCCTCCATCTCCAGCTGCAGAAGACGAAATTGAAGAAATGTTGGAGGGGGCGGCATCGAATCGGTCGCCAACGTCGTCAACTGCTTGCGGCGTCGAAGAGCGGGCGCTGTCGACCAGCGCTGACGACGACGTCCTGGACGAACTACTACGCGTCTCTGACGGCGAGGACGGCGGCCAGACGGTTGACAGCTGCGACTTCGGTCGGAACATCGTCGTCGGCAGGCAATCGTGGGACGCGTGCTCCTCGGCGGATTCCGACAGCGATCGGAAGCTGCCTCCTCCACGTCCGACTGCTCCTTCGAGACTCGTCACTGTCCAAGAGACGTCCGTCACATTTGCCCCTGTGTCTTTCGGTGCGAGCAAATCGGATCCCTCGTCGGCGCTTGAACGGGTCAGTTGGCATCACTTTCATACCGTACAATGTGTGGCCAACGTGCGTGGACTGCGGGATTTAGGTTCTCGGCGAAAAGCGCCAACTGATCCACCTGTGCTCGAACCTGCTGGAGCAAATGCGCGCCACAGCTCGCACTGTTAGCGACTCGGAAAGGAAGTGAGGCCTTTTCGTGCTGGTCGTATATCACTCTGCTTAGCATTTTCAGTGCGCGAGCGCGTTTAGGCAAGTGCTACTGCTCGAACAGTCGTTTGGCTCACTGGCGGCTGATGTTTCATTGGGAGATTCAGTCAAGCGGCCATCCGTCGACGATCAGCTGGAAGCGTTGCGATTCATTTCAACTTCGACTAACGCAGCAGCGACTGGCAGCCGACGGCGCGACACCTCGACTCAGACGGGACTGGAAGACCACGTGGTCGCAAGCGTAAGCCTCGGCGGCAGCTTGGTAGGGGGCTGTGGGTCGTGCAGGAGATGTGGGAGCTGAAGGGCGAGCACGAGCAGCGGCTGTCGGAGATGCGCGCCGAGCTGGAGCAGATCAAGGCGCAGCTCTGCGCCATCGCGCACACTTCTGACCAAGAAGACGGCGCCGTGCGAGCAGCAGCTGAGAACCCGTGAGCTGCCGGAGACAGCGAATATCCACGCACGAGACGCTCTCCGCAGAGACGGCCTGTCGGCTTCGACGGGTGAGGACCGCTGCGGCTTCTGCTCGGGCTGCGACGCGATCGCCGAGGAGATGGCGCTGCTTCACGAGGAGAACGACCAGCTGCTACGGAAGCTCGAGTGCGCGACTCGAGACGCGCTGAGAAACGCGGTCTAACAAGATTCTCCTTTGTTTAGGCAGATCTCCGCCCGCTACGACGTCGTCTGTCAAGCGTTGAACAAGAGCCAGCGCAAGTAGATTTGACGAAGACAGACGTGACAAATTGCTCAGTCTGGAAGGATACCGGCATTCAACTCACGTGCTTATTCCTTGAGTGGTTCTCAAACCGACGCCTAATGCGAACCGTACGCTTCTCTACTCGCTGAACAAGTATTTCCACATTGAAAACGTGGCTACTGCATGCCACCGCCGCCACCGCCGGCCTCCGCGTCGCCCGACAGCCGCGCCGAGAGCGACAGTCTCACGGCGAGGCCCAATGACGGCGGACAGAACAGCTACGGCAGCACCTGAACGCGCGCGCCGCCTTCGCACTGCGCCGCTCAACACGCAAACCGTAGACGCCAGTTTCTAGCTGGTGACGATGGCACGCACGCCAGCGTTCCCTCGTTTTGTCAAGAGAAATGCGCTGCTCTCGGTTGGTTTGCGACAGAGACGCCGGCTCGCTCCGTTGCAATCTCGGCGTAGCACCCACACAGATGCAAACCGACTTTAAATATTGTAGTCGGTGGCGCGCCGATGGCCGATTCCTTTGCGGATGCTGTGGATGTGTCGGCCCAAAGACAAGCTCGCATTCAAATTTACAGAAATATGATTTTGAGCACATCCACCACGACCATTCGTTCGATGATCGAATAGTGTACTTAGCGGTGACTATTTGCTCAGTTAGCTGCCTTCACGTGTTAGTTTTTCTTTTGTTTTATATTGTGCTGAAGAGATTAACTCTCGTTTCGAAAGTTAGAGATGCAGCAGTTTCTGGCGTTCCTTCCGCTGCTGTCGGTGGCGCTGGCCGGCTGCTTCGTCGGCTTCGTCGCCGTCCCGCCGACAGCGCCTTCTCTCCGCAGCCTGCCGACGCCGACGTCGGGCCCCTGCGCCGGCGTCTGCACCGTCGTCAGCCGTCGACGGACGCCCAACCCCGCCGGCCTCCTCGTCCAGTTCGGCTGCGCGCCGACGAAGGCGGCATTCCGCCGCAGAAACAACTGCAGCGACCAACCGGCACCGCCGACGGTCGACGCGCGGGTGCAGCGCTGGTGCTGCCGCGACGCCAACTGCAACGACCCGAGCGTCTGGCTGGCGGCGCTCGGCCACAGACATCAGGCGACGAACGCTGCCGCTGCCTCAAAGAATACGACGAAGGACCGACGTCGTCAAAGAAGCATTGCTGACTCGACTTATGCGTGCTCGGCCAACGCCTCCCGAAAAGACTACAACTGCGGCTACTGCGGCTACTACATTGTTGATAGGTCAGGCAAGCTGTCTGTGGAAAAAAAGTTGAAGCAGTGTGTAGAAGGGAATGATGGGAATGATACACACTTCGCAGCAACGGTCGACAGCTATTATTTTAAATACATATGCCAGTCGAAGTGCAGCAGGCAAGAGTGGACGAAGGCGCTGGAGAGCGAGAAGGCGAGTCTGGCCGGCTACTGCTACAGCGACCACAACCGCTCGTCGGCCGGCCAGCTGTTTCCTGCCGAGCAGCGCGCCAGAAGGCCGACGCCCCAGAAGTGCGAAGGGCCGTGCGCGACGCTCTACGACCGACAGACGATGGAGACGCTGTCGGCTTGCGAAAGCGAGATCGCCGTCGACAACGGCTGGTTCCGCTCTTGCGCCGATGTCCTGCCGAACGGCCGTGGAGCGCGCTGCGTTGCGAACGAGCAGATGACGAAGGCGGTGTGCTGCTGCGGGGACGCCATCTGCAACGACCCCACCAAGCGGAACATGGACGCCGCGTCACGTCTGGCCGAGCTGGCCGCGCTGGCCCGCAGAGCTGCCGAGGAAGCGAAGCGCACGACCGTCCCCCCACCTCAGCCGAAGAAGAAGCCCAAGACCGAATGGCCACCATACGGCGTGCCTTGGCCGCTGTTCATCTTCCTCTGCTTCTTCGTGCCCAACCTCGTGGTGCTCGGTATCTTCGCGGCCACCTGCTGCCTCATCGACCACTTCAACGAGGCGGACAGGAAGTTGAAGCGAAAGCTGGTCGAGCAAGACCGGCGGGTCGCGGTCGTCAGGAAGCGTCGTCTGGCGAAGAAGCGGCGCTTCGAGCCGGACTTGCGCCGGAAGGTGGAGGAGCCGCATGACAGAGGCGCGCGACGAACGATGGCGCCGCATGGGACCCGCTTACGTTGCCGCCGTGGAGGCCGGCGTGGCGGCCGAGGAAGCGGCTGCGCGCGAGAGAAAGGCCGCCCGCGCCGCGCTACAGACGACCCACTGCCAGCAAGGGAAGAAGCGAGCCGCCCACTAGGACTCCGGCAGTTCGTGCAGCTCGACGCTGCATTAGCCTCTGCTCTCTCTCTCATTGCCTCTCACTTCTGCCGCCTTCGCCCCCTCTCAAGACCCTCTCAGTGGAGCGGAAATTTGGATCTTGGCTGTGATACTGCCGCGAAAAAATCGTGCGGCCGAACTAGAATGATGATTGTCTCTCGTTAGAGTGGTTTGATTGAAGAAAATAGGAGTCATATGTTTGGACGGTGCCTAATATACGTAACTAATAATACGTAATACATGTAGGTAGGTAGGTACAGTGTAACAGTATTAGGTAGTAAATATTAGTAAGTACTACTTTCCTACCTCAGCGTTACTACTTAAAATGCGGAGTTAATGCTCAGCTCAGCTGTTAGCGGCCGCTGCTGCGGAAGCTGCCGGACAACCACGACGAGAAGTTCGCCTCTATCGCAATCCTTCGGCGGTGTAGCCGAGCAAGGTGAACCGCGAACGCGAGAATTGGCACTTGGCAGCCGCGCTGTGTAACGATTCGTTAGCTTCGTTGTCGTTCACAGTACCATCTTTCTCGGCTTCGCTCTGCCGCTGACGAAGCAGCAGACGCAGCCATTCGGTGCGCACATTTGTTGCTGTGCTGCTGTGTTAACTCTTTCCGCTGCGTCGCGAGCGCGCCTTTCTCGCGACGCGTCGCGAGCGCTCGCGACGCGACCGCAGCGGCGTCCATGGGGCAGTCAAAAAAATTATCGATTTTTTCCGTCCATGGAGACGCAATTTTAGGAGGGATGATTGATTTTTTTCCTTGGGCGTCACGTTAAAATTCGTTCAGGGAAGCAGGCAATCCTTGGCTGTGCTCCCCCAAGTTTGTGAACGTAAGTGGATCTTCGTGTCCTTGTGCGATGCTCTCCTTGGATGTACTTCGACGTGTCGTGTGTTGTGTGTGAACGACAGAGGATGCCCGTCACCACGTGCGCTTTCCAAGCAAACGCTACATCGCGCCGACGACATAGCACGTTGATTAAGACGCGGCGTGCCATTTTAGATAGCAATTGGTGCTGCACAGCGGCACCTTGCACGCGGCGCAAATGAACGCTGTCTTAGTTGTACACGCGCGCGACGATCGGCACTTTCGACGCAGCCGCTTTCCGCCTCCATCGCCGTCCACATTCCACTCCAGCGTGTGGTTGCTGCGCAGCAGCTCAGCTGCGACCATTTTGGAGGGTTGCGTCGACTCTGACTTTGGCGACACGTCCACCTGCGTGAAGTTGTGCGTGTAATTAGTTATTCATGACAGCTGTTCACCTTGGTTACAAGGGTTATATGGTTGCAGTTAGAGGTTAGGAGGCTTCAACAGACCATCCCCCCCCCACCCACCCACTTACCCACCCACCCATTGTCCGTGGACGAAGTGACCATTGGACACACACATCAGTGAACAATCACAAGTACCACTTTCTTGGCGTTTGCCACTTTGAGCAGTTCATTGATTAGCTGTGTCCTGAAGTCCAACACTGTCCACTTGGTGGCAGTGTCTAGTTCTTGCTTCACAGTCATAGCGTTGTGGACGCAGCTGATCATGTGATGCTCGAGCGTCCTCATGGTCCACTTGTATCGTTTGTTCCTTCTCTTGTAGCTGGTCACTGTGATGGGTTTTTGGGTAATGCGATGAATATGTGCACATACGCGTACATGTGTGCATACACGGACACGGTGCCAAAGAGACATACGTCTGCAGAATGTTACCTGACGTCCACGAAGTTCATGCCGCTGGAATACTCTTTGACGACCGCCGGCCTCGGCAAAGTAAGTAGGTTGCATTTTTTCTTGTGGCCGGTTCTCACGTTGCTGCGGCGGTTGCAGAAGTTGACGTCTCCGGGTACGTCAGGCAGCGTGGAGAGGAGGATGACGTGCTTGTTATCGTTCCAGTTCGTGAAGCTCAAGTTGGCTTGATTGGCGTAGGCGCACACAAAGTCGCCTTTGTTGAACAATGCGCCCTTCATGTGTGACGACATTCGGGTCACACATAGACATTTTGGCAGAAATGCCTTTGTCGGTCTGACGGTCCCTGTGCAGTCGACTTCCCTGGCCTCGAGCGCCACAAAGAGGGGCACCTCCTACAGTGTTGCGTTGCGACTGTTACAGAGCGTGTGTGCGTGCGTGCGTCACTGTCACATGCGTGCGTTTCATTGCTCTTGATGAGCTAAGGCTGTGTGCTCTGCTCGTGGTCAACAGCCGCACCACAACGCACACTCTCCTTATGTACTTAAGGCGTTTGCTTTGAATTGCACGCCACCATATTGACACTGCACAATGGAAGCGGCGTACCGTGTAGAGGTTGTCGACATACAATTTGTGTCCTTTGTCCAGCAGAGAGTAACCGTTGCTGACGCCTTCGGCGTCGAGCAACGCCCAGCAGATTGAGAACAATTTGCCTTTATTCTCCGTCCGGTATGTCCTCGTAGTGTGCATTTTCGTGTGAAATATATACCCTCCCTCGCACGCCAGGACATAGCATCGGATTCCATTTTTCTTGGCGCCTGGCTTGCCAGGATTTGTCGTTTTCAGTGGTTGTCTGGCCTGCGCGGAAACGATGGGTGTGCACCGTGCATCGTGCTACCACGTGCGGGGTGCCGTACGTGGTGTGTTTCTTTTGTACATGCTCAATTATTCATAAAGGTTGCAACAGCTTTACCTTGGTGCTGATGACGTTCTCATCAATAGCCACTTTCTCAGAGGGACGGTAAAATTCCTGGGCGCCCTGATTGAACGCGTCTTCAATCAATTGCGTTTTCCAATTGATATTATAGTTTCTGTGGCCTGGTGTGGAGATGCAGTTGGCGCGCGCCTTGGCCAAATTGTATGTCCGTGTAAATTTTTCAATTTGGACAAAGCGATTGTACGTCATTGTTTTTACAATTTTTTCGGTGCGGAAGTCTTTGTGGCTCCAGTGCCAGGCGACCTAAACGTGTGCCACGAGTCCACACAGCATGTCTCCTCTTCTTGGTGTGTTGAAAGCTGGAAGGCTACTCACGCGAGGCAGCACTTTGATTGTCATTAGTAGAAGGATTGCCACGTAGCCAGCTGCCTCCTCGGTTGTCAACGGAACAAAGTTCCTGGCGCACAGTCGGGCAAGCTCATTGGTTTGCTCTATCCACATTCTGATGAGGTACTTTGCCATTTTTCCAAAAATTTTTGCGCAGGAGTCGCTACTCCGGAGATGGCGCGGTCCAGGGCGCTCCCCGTGGAACTGCCGGCGCGGCTAGATGGGAAATGGGAATCACGATTCACACGACGAGACAGACTTAGGCTTTGAAGAAGCCGAAATGCCTGCGGAAGCGGCGGGCGATCCGTCCAGGCGAGTCCGTCGGAGACGTTTGTCACGCCCTCCACAACAGTGGCGTTGCGCGCCTCTGCTTCAGACGGTTTCTGATTTGGAGTCTTCCTCGGAAAGACAGCCACCGTCGGAGTGCCCGTTCTGCTTAGAATCGACATTGGTCTGTCGTCGACTGTTCTTGTTCGTATTTTGCCTAAAAAAGTAGACAGGAACACGTAAACATTTAAAAGTTGTGGGTGGGGTGCAGGGGTGGCTGCCTGATCACGCCTGCCGCATGGGCAGGCTTTTAGAGGGTCGCCACCTCGTTCATTGAGCACGTCCTTGGTGGCGGCGGCGGTGGATGCGGAAGCCGAAGCCGTCGCTCGAGGCCGTTTCCTGTTTGGTGGGCCACCGGGTGCTCGCGCGCTGCCTGACGTGGACGGCGCCGGATCGAGTCGTTTTCCCGGCGCGTTGCCATCGCTGCCACTGCTGTCGCTCTCACTTTCATGCACTGATTCCTCGTACTCGGTTGCGCTGTCGTCAGTAGAGTCAGTCATATTAGGTCGTCCGCTGTACAGATTATGTACACCTGTGAGCGGAACTTTTGCAAGGGTACGTGCTGCAGCATTTGTCACATCGGTAATGTGTAATGCGGACCGTCAGTTCCACAAACGCGACTCCTTTACTAGTGCAGAAAAAAAAACGGCGGAACAACGACAGGGATACCGCTCAACAAGGTGCTCAACGAGGCGGTGCACAGCGTTCAACTTGAGATTCACAAAAATCCACGCCTGCGCGGGTCCGCCTCCTCCGCCCTTCTTCTTCCTTTTCCCGGCCCTACTCTGGCTTGGTGTCGCCCTCCTCCTTCTCCTCTTGCTTCGTCGTGCGCCCTGCCTCGTCGTACTGCGACGTCTCGGACTGGGCGTCCGAGAGGACGCTGTTCGTCACCTGCACGGAAGGAACTTGGATACCATGGAAAATGAGAAGGGTGCGTGACACCGCGTACCAAATCGCAGATTTGGCGCGTGCGCGTCTTTGTGAGGCCTTTTTTGTAGCTGCAAATGGCTGACGCCACGAGCCAGCGCAAGTGCTCCTCGTCTGCCCTCGGATTGGTCTTCTTCGCTAGCGCCGTCGCGTAGTCGACCACGCTTCTCGAGCAGGAGTCGTCGCTCTGCAACGCCACAACCGTGGATACGCTCTCTGTGGATGTGTGTCACACGTGGCGATGCTAACTGAGCCACACCTCTTGGGCGAGCAGACTGCGCAGACGGGACCGCAGCTGGAACGCTTCCACTGGTTTCACCTCGGGAACGGTCCAGTTGCGCATTGCGAACACGCTCTTGAGGGCGGTCAGCCAGTCCTGGTCTTTCGGCGACGCCTTCGTGCTCCTCGCCGGCTCCGTCAACTCCTCGTCCTTGGCGGGACCTTGCTTAGCGGCGCTCGCGGGTGTCGCCTTGGGAGTCGAGTCTTTTCGCGTGTCGTCGACGACGCACCGCAATCTCTGCGCGCACCCCTTGCCAAAGCGCCAAGAGAGAGAGAGACTGTTGATATCGCTGCTGCTGCACCAACACTGTCCTCGTGCGCGCGCCCGAACTCGGTGGTTTTCGCCCACTCGGTGATTTCGGCCGCAGCGCGCGTCCGCTTGTATAATGGCCGCGCTTCTCCTCGCCCAATCGCCTTCATGGCGCGCGCCTTCCTTTCAATGTCCTTGCGGGATACTGTAGCCATCAGCGGCCATCCAATTGCTTCGTGCGTGCGTGCGTGCGTGCGTGCGTGCGCGCTCATCTTCGAACCGTTTTCTCTTCTCCTCGACGGACGATTTTCCTCGCGCGCTCGTTTCCTTTGTGCACTTGTCCGATACAGCAGCCGTCGGCGGTCATCCAATCGTTCTGCGCCTTTGTGCGCGCGCGCGCGCGCCTCCGCCCGTGCGTGCTTGCGTGCGCGAAGGCGTGCTCATTGCTCATTGCGCGTACATTTACAGCTGAAAGGACTCCTCGTCGTCCGAGGGGTGAACGCCCTTCTCGAGCTGGCGGTCGGCCGTCCGTTAGACCGGACTGCCCGCGATCATCACCACCGTGGGCGTCTCGTCGCGTCGCGTCGTCTCGGTCGGTTAAACCAAAACAGGCTTGAACACCAAACTTAGCCTTAGGCCCCCCACCATTATGCGCTCCTTCAACCGTGAATATATTCAGGCAAGTCAAGCCGAGGCTGACTCAAGGCGAGGTGACTCCCACGGTGGCGGTGGTCGCGGACGGCCCGCTCGAGCCGACGGCCGACCGCCAACTCGAGAAGGGCATCCACCTCGGCCATCGGCGAGCCCTTCCAGCGAAAATCTTATGAGCAAGTTCTGCGGCCGGCCGGCCGAGCAAGTTCTTCGGCCTTCTGAGCAAGTTCTTCGACCGTATGAGCAAGTTCTTCGGCCCTGGGGAAGGCCCGGCCCAAGGAACAACGTCGGTTGGTGGTATCGCGGTCAGCCAAAGGGACTTGGACGCGCTCCGAGTCCCACCGCGGCCTACCACGTTAATCAGGTGGGCCGCCGACATTGCTTGATCTTACCCCCCCCCCCTCAATATAGTGGCGTACGCAGGCGCACAAGGCGTCGAACAAGGAGACGAAGAGGGAGCTCTTCACGAAGGCGCCGGTCCCCTACACGACCGGCGACAAGGTCAAGATGTCGGTTGGTGATATCGCGGGCAGCCAAAGGGACTTGGAAGTCGTCGGCCGCCCAGGCAGTAGAGTAACTAGGAGAAGCGCCAAGCGCCTGTGCTAGAATTAGTTTTTTGTTGTTTAGTCTGTGTTTGTTTAGCTTAGTTTGTGTTAGTTAGAATTAACTAGAATTAGTTAGTTTTGTGTTGTGTCGTTTGTGTTAGTTTAGTTTGCGTTAGTTAGAATTAATTAGAATGGCAATTACTTAGCTTAATTACCTCAGCCAACAGACGATACCTTGGAGTGATCAAGTGATGCCCTATGCGCGGTTACTACCATCCGCGTGTACCGGTGATCCACGTGCAGTGCAAACGAACTGATAACCCATTTGCAGTTGTCACCGTGTTCGAGCATTTTTTGATCAAACATGGAAGACACTTACCAAGTGTGTAAAATGCTCCCATGGTAAAAATCGCTTTTTTTTTTTGTCACCCGCTCGCGACGCGTCGCGAGCGCTCGCGACGCGAACACCTCACCTTGGACGGACCATATGGTCCGTACGCAGTGGAAAGGGTTAATGGGACAGAAGAGGCAGATGACAACTGCGGAGCTATTTTCTCAAGCGCGCCCTTTTCCTGCACTATTCGGGGGGGGGGGGGAGGGAGCACTATTGGAGGAGTTACGGTACTATTTTCCAATTTCCAACAATATAAAAACAAAATTAGGTAAGAAGCAAATGTGCAACAAATATTGGCACACTGCGTTTTGAGCTTCCCCACCTCCCCACCTTCCCAACCTTTAGCCTTAGTTTTAGGCTTAGGTAGGCTCAGGCTTAGGCTTTTGCTTCACTTAGGCTTAGGCTTTTGCTTAGGCTTTTGCTTTGGCTTTGTTAGGCTTTTGCTTAGGCTTAGGCTTCGGGGAGGTGGGGAGGTGGGGGAGCTCAAAACGCTATTAGCCAAAATATTGAAATATGTTAGCTAAATAAAGGGTAAACATGGTTAGGTAAATAAATGTGGTCAGACAGCCAAATTTGAATAGATACGACGGGCAACCTAAGAAGTCAAATTTGCATGCTTTGAGGGCATTGTTGTTTGGAAACAGCTGTTATTATTTCAGTAAGCAAACGACTTTTTCGGTCATTTAGGATAGATACAATTAAAAGCGTGTGCAAAATGTCGATACAAATAGAACTGATGCAGTTGGTCGTTTTGCTGTCGATGCTTCCGGTGGCTTTCTGCGGCTGCTACTTGGGCTTTGTCGCGGTTCCGCGGACGGGGACGGAGGCGCCCGATCTGCCGGCGTTGGCGTGGCCGTCGTCGCGCGCCTGCGACGGCGTCTGCACCGTCGTCAGACGGTCGGCGGCGCTCAACGCCTCCGTCGCCCTGCTCGAGTTCGGCTGCGCCGCCCTGTCGGCGATCGAAGACGACGACGACTGCGGTGACGAACCAGCTGGCCCGCCGACCGCAGCCGAGGGATGGCGTTGGTGCTGCGGAGGCGCCGACTGCAACGACCCCGCCCTATGGGTGGCCGCTCTCGGCCGCCCTCGTCCGAAACCGAGAAAAGTTTCCTTCGAGTTCGCCAGCAACGACAACACGAGCGTAATGCGACGAACACCACGACGGAGTGAGCATTCGACCTACTCTTGCTTTGATGAGAACCCCAGTGAGGATCATCCAGACGAAATTAACTGTGCCAAGTGCTTTTATCTCTACACTACGTCAGTAAGAAGGGACCATCGATTGTGGATACTTATGTACGGAGTCAAATGCGTACCTGCAGACGACAAGTTTACGACGACGTTAGTCAGTAACAAGCATGGTTACGCGTTTGATTATAGATGCAAACCTGGGGAATGCTCCGTAGCAGAATGGAAACAGATTATCAGCAATCATAAGGACTTGATGGCGGGTCACTGCTACAGCGATTACAAAACAGAAGGAGCGCTGATTGAAGAAAAGAAACGCACGCGGCGACCCGTTCCCCAAGTGTGCAACGGCAGCTGCGTCACCGTATACGACGGCTACAAGCAGCGGACGCGGCTGGCCTGCGAGACGCAGCACGGCGTTGACCACAGCTGGTTCGGATCCTGCGCAGCCGTCGACGCACAGGCGAAGAAGTTGAACGGAGAGAGCTGGCGCCCTCTCCCCGCCAACACCCGCTGCGGCGTCTTCGACCACGGATCGAGAGGGGTGTGCTGCTGCGACGGGCCCGTCTGCAACGACGTCGACAAGCCCAACATGGACGTCGCGACCCTCTTCTACAGCTTGCTGCCCTCCACCACGACGTCGACAACCACAACCACCACCAGCGCCACCACCACCACCACGACCTCGACTACTACGACGACGACGACGATCACCACCAGCACAACGACGACCTCGACAACTAGCACTACGTCCGCGGCATCTACAACGGCGGTGGTGCAGGCTGAAAAAGGAATGGCCGACAGCGGAGCGAACGACGAACGCGGCGCGCTGTCGAAATCGGCCATCAGAGCCTACGTCGGCCAGTGGTCGCTCGTCGTTGCAGCAACCACGCTCCTGTCTTCCATGTCTGGCGTTGCCCTCCATTACAAGACCGACAACTATACTACTTGAAGTGCTGGACTTGACATTGACGACGTACCGTAGTGTGTTTAGCGCACGTAGTGCTCGATCTGCGTTTCTGCCGCGTGGCTTTTGCAACCGTGATGATAGCATTTGGAGCGTTATTTTTTATTGTGAACGCCGCAATGTACGTACCTACTATACCCGACATGTCACATCCCGATCGTCTATTTTCCATCTATTGTCTATTGTTCCGCTATTCCACTTCCACCTGCGACATCCTCTCGGCGGCGGCAGCGGCGTTGTGATTGACGATTGCATTGATATACAGTAGCATGTGTTTATCGGTCAGCAGGGGGTCAGCAGCAAGGTCAATAGGAGCGTCGCCTCAGTTCGGAGGTTCGTCGCTCGCTCCTCGAACACAATTTGCATGCCCTACACATACAGTATCCGTGGTACTTATCCGTGACATCTTTGATACCTATCAGCCTTTGTGTCACTAACGTGATCACTGTATGCAAATGCGGTTTGAACAGAGCTCTGCTAGCGGCCGCTGCTGTGGAAGCTGCTGCAGAACCGCGACGAGAAGTTCGCCTCTACCGCAATCCTTGGGCGGTGTAGCCGAGCAAGGTCAACCGCGAACGCGAGAATTGGCACTTGGCAGCCGCGCTGTGTAACGACGATTTATTAGCTTCGTAGCCGTTCACAGCACCAAGCTTTCTCGGCTCCGCTGTGTGACTGACGAAGCAGCATGCGCAGCCATTGGGTGCGCACATTTGTTGCTGTGCTGCTGTATAGATGGGACAGAAGAGGCGGATGACAACTGCGGAGCTATTTTCTCAAGCTCGCCCTTTTCCTGGTTGCCGAACTGCTACACGTCTCTGACGACGAGGACGGCGGCCAGACGGTTGACAGTTGCGACTTCGGTCGGAACATCGTCGTCGGCAGGCAATCGTGGGACGCGTGCTCCTCGGCTTATTCCGACGGAAAATTCTGGGGGGGGTGGAACAATAGTGGGGCCCCATAGCCCCACCCCCCCCCCCCCCAAAGCCCACCTCAGTGCTACAGGTATGGCTGGAAGTGGTCGACGCGCAGTTGTGGTGCTTCTGATTGGTGGTGTGATGTCAGCAGAGGGCAGAACACGCGCACCACTGTACAGGCGAAACGCTCAGTTACCATACCAAGCCACATTAAATCCGCCACAAACACAATCATGTAGGTATATACCTTGCTTACACCCAATCCTGCACGACGACACACACGCGCACTGAACTCTACGCAACGTTTTAGATCAATAGCGGGAGGCAGTTGAACCAGAATGAGATGCTGATGGCAGAGCACGAAGTCGAAAGCTAGGCGTAGAGCAACTACCATGGGCAGATGCTCAGAAGAGGGACGGTCAGTGCTTGCTGGCGAGCATCTTGACCCAGGAGGACCCTTGCTCGTTCTCTTCGAACGGCGGGTAGCGCGTCCTGCACAAACAAGGCATTCCC
This sequence comes from Paralinhomoeus sp. GSCO2_6, assembly GCA_030248085.1. Classification (NCBI taxonomy): domain Eukaryota; kingdom Metazoa; phylum Nematoda; class Chromadorea; order Monhysterida; family Linhomoeidae; genus Paralinhomoeus; species Paralinhomoeus sp. GSCO2_6. The sequence continues at coordinate 14,550 of JASAMY010003867.1, forward strand.
TTCCACTGGCTGCACTAAGCGCCACAATTCGTCGTGGTCGACCCTATGCTGCGGTTCACAACTGCGCCGGCGAAGGCCATCCCGCTGTTTTGCGGGAGCAACCCCCCCCCCCCCCCCCCCCACCCCCACCAGAGTGGTCTCCGACCCTGCCCCCACTTTAAAAACCCGGTTACATGTATGGTCGCACCGGAGCGCGCTGCTGTCCGGTTTGAGTCGGCGCCGTAGGACGGACTTGGCGTTGGAGAGGGTGTCGAATCCCGCGCGTCCGCGGAAGCGGCCCAGGCCGCTCCAGCCCACACCGCCGAACGGCAGGTCGCCGTCTGCCGACAACAGCTCGTCGTCCGCGACGCGAGCACACGCGCTCCCGGTCCAACTCACAAAGCATATTCAGAAGGGTGTCGTTGACGACGGCGCCGCCACTCGACGTGCCGTCGAGCACCTTGTCGACGACGGCGTTGTCATTGGAGAATACGTAGAGCGTCAGCGGCTTCTTCTTCGAACGGATCAGACGGATGGCGTCGTCGACGTTCTCGACTGTCACCAGCGGCAGAAGCGGCCCGAGGAGCTGGGCGTGGGCGAGCGACGCTTCAAGTAACTTGTAACAACAAAGAAAGAAGACGAGCACCTCCACATATTCGTTCATGATGAGGTCGTCGCGCGGCACGTCGACGAGCAGCGTCGGCTCCATGTACAAGTCGGAGGCGTCGCGGCGGCCGCCGTGTGCCACCTTCCCCTGCGTCGTCGACAGCAGCCTCTCCAGGCGTCTACACGCACACGCACGCGCGTACGCAGAAGGCCGGAGCGGCGAATAAAGATAAAGCGGCTGACTTGTAGTGGGCGGTCGAGGGGAAGCGCGAGTAGTGGTCGCTCTGTTGCGGGTCCTCGCCGTAGAACTCGAGCAGGGCCGACCGGAGCGCGCGCACGAGCTCCCCCAGTCCCGCCTTCTCCACCAGCACGTAGTCGGGAGCGATGCACGTCTGACCTGCAACCAACGCTAGCACGCCCACTCTAACAGACCGACTTGGACCGACGAGAAGGAACAAAAAGAAGCGGAAGCGTCAGTCAACGAGTGGCTGGCCTACCGCAGTTGACGAACTTGCCCCAGGCGATGCGCTTGCCAACCACCGCCATGTCGACCGTTGTGTGGTCGACGACACAAGGACTGAACATCGGCAAGCGTTATGCGCGTACGGCAAATGTCGAGACGCCAGGAGCGGCGCAGGCCACCTCTTTCCGCCCAGCTGGAGTGTGACGGGCGTGAGGTGGAGGGAGGCGGCGGCCATGACCTCGGAGCCCAACTGGCCGGTGGGACCCGCAAAAAATATGTGGTCAAAGTGCTCCTTCAACAGCTGCTCCAGCTTGACGCCGTCCAGGAACGCGTACGCCTCCTCATCCAGGTACTTCGGGAGGAACCGCGCCATCGCCGCAGCGCTCTTCTCCGCCGACTCCGACGGCCTCAGGACGGCCGCGTTGCCTCAACGCAGCGCTGTGATCGGCCCAGCTCACCAGGCGCGCTCATCAGCGCAGCTCACCAGCGGCAATGGCGCTGACGAGCGGCATCAGGGTCAGCTGCAGAGGATAATTCCAGGCGCTGAGCACGAGCACGACGCCGACCGGCTCCTTATGCACGAAGGCCGCGTCGAGCCCCTCTGGCACGTTGCGCGACACCTGCAACGCGCCCACACCGGTTTGCATGCGTGCCGACAGCCCAGCTGCTCCAAGCACCTTCTGCGGCCGGGCCCACGAGTCGAGCTGCGACAGCGCCGTCTGGATCTCGTTCTGCAGGTACTCGGTCTCGAAGGCGACCGTTTCCGCCTTCCCCTAAAGGTTAGCAAGAAAGTGCAATCCCCTCCGCGCCCCCAGTTCATGGAGCCGTGCGTTGACCCTGTGTAGGTCCTTCCAGACGGCATCACAGAGCGCCTCCTCGTTCTCGCGTATCATCTCGGAGAGACGCGTCAGCTGCCGCTTCCGGTAGTCGAGCGGCCGCGTCTTGCCGCTCTCGAACGTAGCGCGCACACGCCCCACAACGGCCGTGATACGACCGAGTGTCATTTTCCACGAGGGGCATTAATCGGGATTTTCTCCCATAGAGGCTATTTCCAAAATATGCAACCGATACAAGCACAACCGATACAAGGGATCACTGTAGCTTAGGGTTTAGCTTAGGCTTAGGCTTAGGCTTAGGCTTAGGCTTAGGCTTAGGCTTTTGCTTAGGCTTAGGCTTAGGCTTAGGAGGCGGGAACAATAATCCCTTGTATCGGTTGTGCTTGTATCGGTTGCATATTTTGGGAATTGCCCTCATAGACGCGGGTGCGCGTGTTTGCGATCCACAACGGTGCGTTAACGATTGTATAATGCAGGAAACGATTTGATAATGGAAGTATACGATCATATAATATTACGGTACTGCTAATTCAAACCTGTTTATGACAAAATTAACGCGATACGTAAATTCACTCCAAACTTTCTTTCGTTTGGAAAGCTTGAGCTTGCGACTGCGCAACGTCTCGGCAAATATGGACGTCTCGACGTCCTTGAACAGGACTCCCGGATCGGTCGTACCACGGATTGCGCCTCAGCGACCTGGTCAGTCCTGTCAAGCACTGCTGCTCGGCCATCCGGCCGGCCACATCCCCGCCCATGTTGTCGTCCAACTCTTGTCTGTCGAAGGCGAGCGTCGCCGCCGACGGAGTCGAGTGCGGCCGCGTGACAACGCCGATGCTGCTGAGGGTGCCGCTGCCATTGACGTACGGTGGAGGCGTCGAGCGCGGCCGCGCTCGAATGACTGCGTGCTGCGCGCGTGGCCCATCTTGGGCACCGAAGCTTTCACCAATGGTGCTGCTGCCGCCGCTCATGAGCGCAGACGGGGTCGACGACGACACGACACCAGGCCTGTGACGACACCAAAGCTGTCGCCAATGCTGCTTCCGCCGACCGCGAGCGCAGGCGACGCCGACTGTGACCCAAGGTCGACGCCTAAATGTCCTACGGTGGTGACGGTGCCACTGACGACAGGCGCCGGAGGCCGGAGGCGCCGGAGGCTAATGAGGGTCTCCTCCTCTCGCAGCGCTGTGGCAATCGCTGCCGCCAACTACTGCGCCTCTTTTTTAGGTCGACTCGGGCCCATTTGCCGCCTGCCCACGTCAGCGTCATTGACCTGATCGTAAACGGTCGCGACCGTCGTGACGCCGACCCTGTAGCCCGTCAATTCCTGAATTACTGCGCCCATTATTACCCACCACGAAAGCAAGACGACCCACGGTACAGCCTCGATTTTGACCACCGCTGACGCCGACTGAACAGAATGTGTATTGTCGCGGCGACGCAAGCCATCCAGAATTTGACGCACGCCATCTCGCTCCCAGATTTCGCGCGGAGCACTCTGCCGTCTTCGCTTCATTTCTTACCAGCTGCTTCACCAGACTTGATCACAACACAAACAAGCAATAGATTTACAGTATAATTTGATTCAGCTAACATCAAACAGTATGCCAATAATACTGGGGGAGTTCGGGAGACTGTTCGGTAGACTGTTCGGGAGACTCCGGGATTTTCTCGGATCGATATCACGCGTCCACAACTCCTAGCCGGATACAACCGGACAACCGTATCCTACGCTGAATTGCGTGAAGAAGAGAATATTCAAATTCAACTGCACATCGCAACTACGATAGATTTGTTTTGTCTTTCTGTTGCATCTGATTGAACCCACTCATTGAATCCACTCAAGTGATGAAGCGCAAGATCGAGGTGGAGGTTTGCGCTCAGGAAGATGTGCGCGAGATCTTGGAAGAAATGCGGCGTGGCACGTCGGCTCGAAGTGTTTGGTCAGCCGCCCAAGAAATCAGCGTGCAGCATTCACTAATCATTTGTAAAGTTTTGTACATTTCTTTTGTTTCTAGGAGCTGACCGGCCACAGTGCGGGCAAAAGCGCGGTACGTGCGAGATCCTAATGTTGGTAGGCGATCGGCTGTGGGCGCGCGACCGCAGTCGACGCCATCGGCACTCGCGCTTGGCAGCGGTGCCGGTGACGTGACAAAATGGGTTTGCTGCAAAATGGGTTTCACAAACCCATTTTGCTGACAATATGGGTTTGTCGGCCTGCAAAATGGGTTTGCTGCATCTATAACGTTGAATCATTTTGCTTCCGTGCCAGTTTGAACGTCTAATGTGCACGCTTCATCAAGACGATCAATTGTTAGTGCCGACATCGGTCACACAGTCCCTTGCCGCATCCTCATCTTCGTCAATCTTGCACAATCATCTTCGAGAATTAGGATGTACATTTGGAATAACTCTTGCACCGCTTGATGGATCGGCTTGAGACTTTATACACGTGTGTAGAATACCGGGTATGCAAAAACAGCTTAGTCTGGCCGAATTCGGAACAAGGTATCGAAAATTTCACTGTATACAACATACCTGTTTGCGAAGCGGCCCATTTTGACGATTTTTTTACTGATCGCAGTTGTTATCGTCATAGGTGAGGGTGTGTGCTCCAGGGCTTGTTGCATCGCCAAAAAGTATTCGCAATAGACTGATCCTGCTATGCTCATTGTAGTTAATCCATGAGCTGCCCGCTCCAACACGCAACCATTGCGTCGCGCCATTGCGTTTGTCGACTTTGACCAACGACAATCTTGGGCGACGTACGTGCATTTGCCGGGGTTATTTCCCTCAAAGTTTGGTGATGACCGTTTAATCACAACTGTAGCAATCAGCTAAGAGAGTTATCGCAATAGTGACTTCCACGATTGCGCGTGGCAATTGCGATTCGCATTACGGCCAAACTTGAAAATTTTGTTTTCATAGATGTATCCTGTTCAAAATTTTAAGTGGGTCCATCAAGTGTGCAAGAGTCGTTCAACATTCAGTGGATTTAAAAGAATCTTGTGGTGTATTCGCCCCTCCTTTGAAAAAATCCTAGATTACGCTGCTGCGCCGACGTAGACTACTTCACAACCACACTCAAACCTCACACTTATCGAGCAATGCCTGACGCTTCAGCGTTAGTCAATGCAATGCCAATTGCGTTTAAACGTCGCGGTGTTCGGATCTACTCAAAACATATTTTACTTTTACTTTCACTTTTGATTTACCAGATGCATCGGCGTTGACATTCGTCTGTACTGTTTGCGCCGACGTCGCGAAAGTTTGCGGATCGAAATCGCCAGAGACGCTAAGCTGGACGCGTCACTGCAAACTCTGTGCAACGGGATTACCAAAACATGGTTACAGAACAATTTTGAAGCGAGAAGCACACTCCTTCAGCAAGCAACAGAGCGCAAACCCATTTTGCAGCCATGCAAACCCATTTTGCACGTCTTTGGGCCTGCAAAATGGGTTTGTGAAACCCATTTTGCAGGCAAACCCATATTGATACGACACCGGCCCTGCCTCGTCCTTCGTCCTAGTCCGTCGTTTCGGTGGACGTGCCCAAGCAGTTGGACGTCGCGCCCTTCGTTAACGCCGCTGTCGCGCATGAAGGGCCACTGCCGACCAAGTACTGACTGCGAAGCGTCGTCGTGAGTGCGCGCTCATTTCGCGTTGAGTGACATTCACCACAGCTGCTGGTTTGTTGTGTAGCACAAATGGGGGCGAGCGTCGACAGCGGCCAGTTATGGATCGTTACACACCCCACCAAGGAACGAATGTCACACCGTCACGGAAATAGTAAAGCGTGACTATGGTAGCGCGCGCGTTCAACACGAGACCGGTACAGACAGGAGCAACAGTTCAAAGTTCCAACATCGTCGGTCTCGGTCTCCTACTCGGGCTTCGCTGTTCTGGCATGGAAAGACCGAGACCGATGGGAAGACCGTTAATTGTGAATCAGCCTTTACTGTAGTAATGCTGAGGTAGAAAAGTGAGTTTTTCTAGACTAAAGTTCAGCTTGAAAAAGAAAACGATTGTATAATATAGCATACAATGATAGCATACAATGATAGGAACTATCGATCCAATTTGCAAGCTACTACGTAGATATGAACAAAACGTACGGTCATTTGCATAATTTGCAACTGCAAGCTTCAAGTTGGGAGCATTGCTCCGAACAGATGTTACATGTTCGTACGCCAACGGCTCAGTCGTTTATTTCGGACAGATACAATTTTAAAATACGTACAATGCGGAAAATGTCGCGCTTAGCAACAGAACTGCTGCAGCTGCTTGTTTTGCTCTCCTTGCTTTCGGTGACTTTCTGTGGATGTTACTTCGGCCGTCGCGATTCCGCCGGCGGGGTCAGAAGGCTCCGATGTACCGGCGTTGCCGCGGCTAGCCTCGCGCGCCTGCGACGTCACGGTCTGCACGGTCGTCAGACGGCCGGCGGCGCTCAACGCCTCCTTCGCTGTGCTGCTCGAGTTCGGCTGCGATGCCAAGTCGGCGAGCGAAGACGACGACGACGACTGCCGTCAAGAAGCAGCTCAGCCTCCGAACGCTGCCGAGGGGTGGCGGTGGTGCTGCGGAGGTGCCGACTGCAACGACCCGTCCCTCTGGATGGCCGCCACCGACCGCCCGCTTCCGACGCCGAAAGCGGTCGCCTTCGCCAGCAACGAAACGTCGCGCCGAAAAACCCGGAGAGAGCATTCGACTTACTCATGTTATGATGAAAACCCGGATGAAGCTCAGCCGGACAAGAACAACTGTGCCAAGTGCTCCTATCTGTATGCCACGGGTCAAAGTGAGAAGGACAACAGATTGTTCATAATGAGATACCCAATCGTGTGTCTAAGCGCAGAGAACAACTGGAGGTCGAGGCTAAACAGAAACGATGTTGGTTATAGCTTTAACTATAGATGTAAACCTGGCGAATGCTCCCTAGTAGAATGGAAGAAAATTCTTGCCGATCACAAGGACGTGATGAAGGGTCAATGCTACAGCGACTACAGAACAAGTGGAGTGTTGTATAAGGAAAAGGAACGCACGCGGCGACCTCTTCCCCAAGTGTGCAACGGCAGCTGCGTGACGCTCTGCGACGGCTACAAGCAGCGGACTCGGCTGGCCTGCGAGACGCAGCACGGCGTCGACCACAGCTGGTTCGGATCATGCGCAGCCGTCGACGCCCAGGCGAAAAAGCTGAAGGGAGAGAGCTGGCGCCCTTTCTCCGCCAACGCCCGCTGCGGCGTCTTCGACCACGGCTCGAGAGGGGTGTGCTGCTGCGACGGGGCCGTCTGCAACGACGTCGACAAACCAAACATGGACGTCGCGACTCTCTTCTACCGCTTGCTGCCCTCCACCACGACGACCACCACGACGAGCACCACCACCAGCGCCACCACCACCACGACGTCGACCACCACCAGCACAACGACGACCTCGACAACTAGCACTACGTCCGCGGCAACGACAACGGCGGTAGTGCAGACTGAAAAAGGAATGGCCGACAGCGGAGCGAACGACGAACGCGGCGCGTTGTCGAAATCCGCCACCAGAGCCTACGTCGGCCAGTGGTCGCTCGTCGTTGCAGCAACCACACTCCTGTCTTCCATGTCTGGCGTTGCCCTCCGCTACAAGACCGACAACGATACTACTTGAAGTGCAGGACTTCACACTGACGACGTACCGTAGTGTGTCTAGCGCACGTAGTGCTCAGATCTGCGTTTGTGCCGCGTGGCTTTTGCAACCGTGATGATAGCATTTGGAGGGTTTTTCCTTGTGCCTGTGCATACCTACTCTACCGACATGTCACATCCCAATCGTCTATTGTCGATCGTCTATTTTCCATCTATTGTCTATTGTTCCGCTATTTCACTTCCACCTGCGACATCCTCTCGGCGACGTTGTAATTGACGATTGCATTGATATACGGTAGCATGTGTTTATCGGTCAGCAGGGGGTCAGCAGCAAGGTCAACAGGAGCGTCGTCTCAGTTCGGAGGTTCGTCGCTCGCTCCTCGAACACAATTTGCATGCCCTACACATACAGTATCCGTGGTACTTCTCCGTGACATCTTTGATGCCTACCAGCCTTTGTATCACTAACGTCACGTTTCATCGTAGTCCGTATAGCAATGTCCGGCCAGCACGTGCTTATGATCGTTTATAATCTGCTTCCATTCCGATAGAGAGCAACGGCCAGCAGGTCGACATGCATAGGCATAATTGTAGCCAACTCTAGTTTTGCTTAATCTCGTCTTCGACTTGAGCTGGAATGTCGTTCTCAGACATCTGGGTAAATGCACCCATATTCACCTACTCCTATCTCCTAGCTATCTCCTAGCTAATGCGCGCCACAGCTCGCACTGTTAGCGACTCGGAAAGGAAGTGAGGCCTTTTCGTGCTCGTATATCACTCGGCTTAGCATTTTCAGTGCTCAAACGCGTCTAGGCAAATGCTACTGCTCGAATAGTCGTTTGGCTCCCTGGCGGCTGATGTTTCATTGGGAGATGCAGACAAACGGCCATCCGTCGGCGATCAGCTGGAAGCGTTGCGATTTATTTCAACTTCGACTAACGCAGCAGCGACTGGCAGCCGACGGCACGACACCTCGACTCAGACGGGACTGGAAGACCACGTGGTCGCAAGCGTAAGCCTCGGCGGCAGCTCGGTAGGGGACTGTGGGTCGTGCAGGAGATGTGGGAGCTGAAGGGCGAGCACGAGCAGCGGCTGTCGGAGATGCGCGCCGAGCTGGAGCAGATCAAGGCGCAGCTCTGCGCCATCGCGCACACTTCCGACGAAGAGGACGCCGGCGTGCGAGCAGCAGCCGGGAACCCGTGAGCTGCTGCCGGAGCCAGTGAATAACCACGCACGAGACGCTCTCAGCAGAGACGGCCTGTCGGCTTCGACGGGTGAGGACCGCTGCGGTTTCTGCTCGGGCTGCGACGCGATCGCCGAGGAGATGGCGCTGCTTCACGAGGAGAACGACCAGCTGCTACGGAAGCTCGAGTGCGCGACCCGAGACGCACTGAGGAACGCGGTCTAACAAGATTTGCCTTTGTTTAAGCAGATCTCCGCCCGCTACGACGTCGTCTGTCGGGCGTTGAACAAGAGCCAGCGCAAGTAGATTTGGCGAAGACAGAAATGACAATTTGCTCAGTCTGGAAGGATACCGGCATTCAACTCACGTGCTTGTTCCTTGAGTGGTTCTCAGACCGACGCCGAAATGGGAACCGTACGCTTTTCTACTCGCTGAACAAATATTTCCACATTGAAAACGTGGCTACTGCATGCCACCGCCGCCACCGCCGGCCTCCGCGTGGCCGGCGGGGCGCGCCGAGAGCGGCAGTCCTCACGGCGACGCCGAACGACGGCGCGCAGAACAGCTACGGCAGCACCTGAACGCGCGCGCCGCCTTCGCACTGCGACGCTCAACACGCAAACCGCAGACGCCAGTTCCTAGCTGGTGACGATGGCACGCACGCCAGCGTTCCCTCGTTTTATCAAGCGAAATGCGCTGCTCTCGGTTGGTTTGCGACAGAGACGCCGGCTCGCTCCGTTGCAATCTCGGCGTAGCACCCACACAGATGCAAACCGACTTTAAAAGAACTAGCCGCTTCAACTCAGGACTCCTGCTTGCAAAGTTCTCCAAAGTGGTTCAACATCCATTTGTCCCATGAAATAAAATAATGTTAAGAATACTCATTTGTACAATGATGAAGCGCTGCAATGATGAAACTGCGAAGTGTTGGAATGCAGGTCAACCAAAGCCAATGCATGTCAACCAACGCATTTGCATGAACACTACAGAATTGATTGTAACAACCACTCTGTTTTAAATAAATTTCATATCAACACACCCACGACATAATTGGAGACATGCGCTGAGACTCGTTCGCAGAAGTTTTCTTTTATTTTCTGTGGTGATGCTATGTGGCGGGGGGGGGGGAGAGCATAGGCTTTTCAGTGTGTCTGTTTGTATGTGGTGTATGTTCAAAAACGTTTTGCTCTCGCAACCCAACATGAACAATCCGAAACATGCACAAAACGCGCACACAAAGAAGACCATGAACCGATGCGAGGGGGGGGAGGGGGGCTGGAGAAAATGGGAGAGCCCGAAAATAGTTTATCGCCCAGAGGCCCCCAAAGGTCGAGTAGCTCAATGACCAATGGGGATTGGGGGCGAGAATAGGCAGAGATTGTTGCTTTCATGCCTTGCTTGCTGAGAAACCTTTCATCTCTTTTGTCGTTTGTTATTCATCATCAAAAACGTGCTCAGAAGTGATCCAGTATCAATGTGCGTGAACAGTAGTCCTCAGTAGTGACTCATCATCAATACAATGTGTCATAAAATCATGCTGTGAATGCTCAGTTTAAAAACAACAATGACGAATCTGTAAAGTGCTGCATCAAAAGCCAAAGGAAGTCAACCAATGCAACCAATGCACTTCTGCAATACAGGAAAACATTTCACCTTTTTTGTTGTAACGCTTTATTCTTGCGTCATTACATCTCCAGTCATTACATTCGATAGTAAAAATTTGGCACTATACCATCTTGAGCAGACACACCATAAATCCCATATAGGCAGTGGGCTAATTGTTTTAATGAGCCCTTCAGAGTCAGCTAATAATAATTGGCTTTTTTGTAATCTGCATGGTTGCTCACATATGTTCATGCACCTTGATCTGCAGGCGCAAGGCCTTTGGACCTGGTCTAAGCTAGGATCGCGGTCCGACGCTTCCGATTAAATTCCAGCGCGCCGTGGGCGGGCGGTTTTCGGCGTGCTTCCTTACGTCGTCTTTTTTTGGCAAAGCACAATTGTTGCGTCCGCGTCCGCTGCGTCCGAAACCTAAGTAAAGCCTAAGCGAAGCATAAGCCTAAGCCAACTCAAAGCCAAAGCATAAGCCTAAGCAACGCCTGGACTAAGCCTAAGCAAAGCCTAAAATTAAGAAAGTTTTTATCGGACGCAGCAGCGGACGCGGACGCATCAATCGTTTTCGGCCGTTTTCTTTTTCGGGGAAATCCAAGTTCATTGGGCCATTGGACCGGGCGAAACGCACCACAATATCTCATCTATTACGTTTAATGCGTCGACGATCAGTGCTCAACGCCAAGAAAAACTAAAACAACGCACCACTAAAACGCTAACACATACATGCGCATGCGTGCGTGCGCCCACTCGCAAGTCCGTGCGGCGTTAACGCCTCAGCGTGCGCGTGCGTATATGCACGTGTCCATGTCCATGTGCCTGCGTGTGCGTGCGTGCGTGCGTGCGTGCGTGCGTGCGTGCGTGCGTGCGTGCGTGCGTGCGTGCGTGCGTGCGTGCGTGCGTGCTTGCGTGCTTGCGTGCGCGTGCGTGCATGTGCGTGCGTGCGCGTGTCCATGTCCATGTGCGTGTGCGTGCGTGCGTGCGTGCGTGCGTGCGTGCGTGCGTGCGTGCGTGCGTGAGTGCGTGCGTGCGTGCGCGCGCGGGCGAGCGAGCGTGCGTGCGTGCGTCCATGTGCGTGTAATACAAGTTTTTATAGCGTTAACGCCTGTAAAACAAAGTAAAAAATAATGAAAAGTTCAAAGTTTTTATAGCATAAACACGTGCAAAACAAAAAAGTTATAAACAAAAAATTTACAGGTATTTTTATGGCAGAGGTTTGATCCCAGGACCTCCAGGAAAGGAACGGACATCATAACAACTACACCATTGATCTATACGGAACAGTTTTCTAAACACTTCTGATAAGTCAGAAGCGCGCATAAAATGTGCTGTATTATCATATAATCTTCCTTTACTATAACCACGGTATTCTGTCTGTCTGTCTGTCTGTCTGTCCGTCCGCACTTTCCCCAGAAGATGGGCGAGTCCTAGAGGGGTGCCATATGGGTCATAGTGATGGTCGTGTGCACCTCACGTGCAATTGCACTCGGTGGCCCTGCTGTACTTCCCTATGAAAAGATATGCAGGGTTTTTATTTCTACCGGTGGCTGGGGGCTGGGGTGGGAGCCAGGTGGTGGGGCGCGTAGGCCTACACAAGGGTAGTGTACATGCCCAGTTTCAGACTCGCCGCCCTCGAGACGAGAGAGAAATAAATTTTTGAAAGTTAATTTTTTAAAACAAAAATCTGTTTCTCAACACTGGGTCGATGGAGACTGGTGAAAAAGGTGATGCGATGCTCCCACTGTATGGAGGGTGGTTGTACGCCACCCCTTTTTTTTTGAAAAAAGAAAAATAAAAACAACGATCAGGTGAGGCAAAGAGTCAAACCACCGACGCGTGTTTACAAGTCGGTTACCTAACCAACTTCACCAATACATCAGTGGCGGGAAAAAGACAAATAGGCTTATGTACAGTTAGGGTAGGCATTGGCCTCTCGATCCATAGGTAAATACCATGTTCATAGAACCTTCTAGAAATAGAATGTTTGTACAATGTAACTGTGTGTAAACATGAATATTACAACACTTGCCTATGAAGGCTGCTTAGAACAGTGGTGCGATACTTCCAGCATGCCAAGTGAGTGCACGCACTCAGTGCAAAATCTGATTTCGTGGCGTTCGAGGTCGAGATCGACTACAACACCCACAGCACCATGTACACGTCAGAGTGCGCCAGCGCCAAATTGTCAGTGAACAGTCCATTACCACTCTGAGTACTCGCAATCGCCGTGCCTCTGTCTGTCTGTGTGTGTGTCCGCACTTTCCCAGGGAAGCTGGGCGGGTCCTGGAGGGGGTGCCTTATGGGTCATTGTGATAGTCTCCTCCAGGTGACGTGCAATTGTACTCGGTGGTCCTGCTGTACTTCTCTATGAAAAGATATGCCAGGTTTCTATTTCTACCAGTGGCCGGGGGTTGGCGCGGGAGCCAAGTGGTGGGGCGCGTAGGCCTACAATAGGGTATTGTACGGGCCAAGTTTCAGACCTGCAGCCCTCAATACGAGAGAGAAATGAATTTTTAAAAGTTAATTTTTAGGAACAAAAATCTGTTTCTCAACACTGGGTCGATGGAGACTGGTGAAAAAGGTGGAGCGATGCTCACACTGTGCGGAAGGTGGTTCTATGCCATCGCATTTTTTTGAAAAAAGAAAAATACAAACAACCACACGGCGAGTCTAGGAGTCGAACCACTGACGCATGTTTACGAGTCCATTACCTAACCAACTTCGCCAATGCAACAGGCAGCGACCAACGCAAATGGGCTTTTGTACGTTTAAGAGTAGTGTTGCCGACTCAATCCGTCGTAACTGTAGGTAAACATGTACATCGAACCTTCTAAAAATAGAATGTTTGTTCTGTACAATGTAACCGCGTATAAACATGGATTTCTTAACACTTGCCTATGGAGGCTGGTTAGTGGTGCCATAGTTCCAGCATACCAAGGTAGTGCAGGAACTCAGTGTAGAATTTGGTTTTGTGGCGTTCGAGGTCGAGATCGACTACAACACCCACAGCACCATGTACACGTGAGAGTGCGCCAGCGCCAAATTGTTAGAGAACAGTCCGTTACGACTCTGAGTACTCACACATGCACGCAGCTTGCACGCACACACGCACGCACACACTGACGCGCAACTGTCACGTTTAAAACTAGGGGCGACGGGCGAGCCGCGCAAGCGGCGAGCCCGGAGGAGGCGAGGCGCGCAGCGCCGAGCCCGTTAGCGTCGCGAGCCGCGAAGCGGCGAGCGACCTAGCGCGTGAGCGCGCGCCGAAGGCGCGCGCGATCGCGCTAGTCTCATACTCTAATCGCCGTGTCTGTCAGTATGTCCGCACTTTCCCCAGAAGATGGGCGAGTCCTAGAGGGGTGCTATATGGGTCACAGCAATGGTCGTGTGCACCTCACGTGCAATTGCACTCGGTGGCCATGCTGTACTTCCCTATGAAAAGTTATGCCGGGTTTCTATTTCTACTGGTGGCTGGGGGCTGGGGTGGGAGCCAGGTGGTGGGGCGCGTAGGCCTACAGAGGGGTAGTGCGCACGCCGAGTTTCAGACCTGCAGCCCTCAAGATAAGAGAGAAATAAATTTTTGAAAAGTGAACATAAGTAACAAAAATCTATTTCTTAACACTGGGTCAATGGAGACTGGTGAGAACAGTGGCGCAATAGTCCCAGTCTACCAAGGGTGTGCATGGACTTAGTGGAGGACCGATCCGATTTGATGAAGTCCAAGGTCGTGATCGACTTCAACACCCGGTCCATTGAAGACCATGTACTGGTCAGAGTGCGCCAGCGCCAAATTGTTGGAAAACAGTCCAGTGGGACCCTGAGGCACGCACGCACACACAGGGAATGGTCAAGAGCCACTAGAAGACCATGATGAAGATGGCAGCGACTGACTGCCCAAAGTCTTCGGTGTGAATACCCCTGCACACAAGCTCACACACAGCAGCCACACAGAGATGCTTCTCACTGACACACACTGTGGCATATGTACCGGCACACTGCTTGCGCTTCTCACTAGGGGCGAGCCGCGAAGCGGCGAACCCATAGGAGGCGAGGCGCGCAGCGCCGAGCCTGCTAGCGTCGCGAGCCGCGAAGCTGCGAGCGACCTAGCGCGTGAGCGCGCGCCGAAGGCGCGCGCGAGCGCGCTAGTATACTCTAATCGCCCTGTCTGTGGCTGGATCCGCACCTGGATCTCTGGAAGGAGGGATGGTGGGAGGGTGGTATACGTGTTATAGTAATGGTCGGTAGGTGCTGACGTGCAATTGCACTCGGTGGCCCTGCTGTACTTCCCTATGAAAATATATGCAGGGTTTCTATTGCTACTGGTGGCTGGAGCCTGGGGAGGGGGCGAACATGTGGGGCGCGTAGGCCTGCCCAAGGGTAGTGTACACGCCGAGTTTCAGACCTGCAGCCCTCAAGACGAGAGAGAAATAAATTTTTAAAATGTGAATTTAAGTAACAAAAATTTATTTCTCAACACTGGGTCAATGGAGACTGGTGAGAATGGTGGCGCAATAGTCCCAGTGCACCAAGGGTGTGTACAGACTTAGTGCAGGACCGATCCGATTTGGTGAAGTCCAAGGTCCTGATCGACTTCAACACCCAGTCCGTTGAAGACGATGTACTGGTCAGAGTGCGCCAGCGCCAAATTGTTAGAAAACAGTCGAGCGGGACTCTGAAGTACGCACACACACACATGGCATGGTCGAGAGCCACTAGAAGACCATGATGAAGATGGTCCGCGACTTACTGCCCAACGCCTTCTGTGTGAACACCACTGCACACAAGCTGATACCCAGCACCCACACAGAGATGCTTCTCACTGACACACACTGTGGCATATGTACCGGCACACGACTTGCGCTTTTCACTAGAGGCGAGCCGCGAAGCGGCGAGCCCAAAGGAGGCGAAGCGCGCAGCGCCGAGCCCGCTAGCGCGGCGCGCGCTCACGCGCTAGTTTATTTATATTTGCATAACGCATGGATTACGATAGCTTCAGTAGTGCCACTCTTATGGTAAAATGTGCCAAGCAAGCTTCATACAAAATTTCAGCTCAAGCTCAATCCATCCAGCAGAACTCTGTGCTGCATTGCAAACAGAACCCACAAACAGTCATACTACTGTAGAAAAGGATAATGCTATATCTTGTCATTACTGTAGCAGATTCGAAAACGAATGCCAGATTCGTGATCACCACGGTCGATTACGTATGTCCCAAGCCGATTTGACACTGAATTCTCAAATTCGATCAAACGCAATTTGCATATTCAATGCGTCGTATCTCGCGATTACGGTATCGCACTGGAAAGCGGATGTGATATTCGTGATCAGCACGGTCGATTACATATATCCCAAGCAGAATTGACACTGAATTCTCAAATTCGATCAAACACGTATGCGAAATTTGCATAACTCACGGATTACGGTAGCTATCGCAAATCCGGCCCTTAAATGACGGTGAAGTTTCCCACGGCAGCTTCATACAAAATTTCAGCTCAATCCATCCAGTACAACTCTCTGCGCTGCGTTGCACACACACACACACACAGACAGACATTGTGCTTTAGTAATATAGATGTAGTCGCAGGCGCGCCGCTGGCCGATTCCGTTGCGGATCCGGTGGATGTGACGGCCCAAAGACAACCTCGCATGCAAATTTACAGAAATATGATTTTGAGCACATCCACCACGACCATTCGTTCGATGATCGAATAGTGTACTTAGCGGTGACTATTTGCTCAGTTAGCTGCCTTCACGTGTTAGTTTTTCTTTTGTTTTATATTGTGCTGAAGAGATTAACTCCCGTTTCGAAAGTTAGAGATGCAGCAGTTTCTGGCGCTCCTTCCGCTGCTGTCGGTGGCGCTGGCCGGCTGCTTCGTCGGCTTCGTCGCCGTCCCGCCGACAGCGCCTTCTCTCCGCAGCCTGCCGACGCCGACGTCGGGCCCCTGCGCCGGCGTCTGCACCGTCGTCAGCCGTCGACGTACGCCCGACGCCGCCGACCTCCTCGTCCAATTCGGCTGCGCGCCGACGAAGGCAGCCTTCCGGCAGAGAAACAACTGCAGCGACCAGCCGTCACCGCTGACGAACGACGCGCGGGTGCAGCGCTGGTGCTGCCACGACGACAGCTGCAACGACCCGAGCGTCTGGCTGCCGGCGCTCGGCCACAGACATCAGCCGACGAACGCTGCCGCTGCCTCGAAGAATTCGACGAAGGACCGACGTCGTCAAAGAAGCATTGCTGACTCGACTTATGCTTGCAAGGTCGATGCAACTTCCCCGAAAGGGAACTGCGACAACTGTGCATACGACATTCGAGATAAATCAGGCCAGATCACTTTGAAAACGAGCTTGTCGGAGTGCATCGACGGCGAGACGAAAACCGATTTCGTCGCAAGGGACGACGGCTACCATTACGAATATATCTGCAAGTCCGACTGCAGCAGGCAAGACTGGACGAAGGCGCTGGAGAGCGAGAAGGCGAATCTGGCCGGCTACTGCTACAGCGACCACAACCGCTCGTCGGCCGGCCAGCTGTTTCCTGCCGAGCAGCGCGCCAGAAGGCCGACGCCCCAGAAGTGCGAAGGGCCGTGCGCGACGCTCTACGACCGACAGACGATGGAGACGCTGTCGGCTTGCGAAAGCGAGATCGCCGTCGACAACGGCTGGTTTCGCTCTTGCGCCGACGCCCTTCCGAACGGCCGAGGAGCGCGCTGCATTGCGAACGAGCAGATGACGAAGGCGGTGTGCTGCTGCGACGACGCCATCTGCAACGACCCCACCAAGCGGAACATGGACGCCGCGTCACGTCTGGCCGAGCTGGCCGCGCTGGCCCGCAGAGCTGCCGCGGAGGCGAAGCGCACTACCGTCCCCCCACCTCAGCTGAAGAAGAAGCCCAAGACCGAATGGCCACCATACGGTGTGCCCTGGCCGCTGTTCATCTTCCTCTGCTTCTTCGTGCCCAACCTCGTGGTGCTCGGTATCTTCGCGGCCACCTGCTGCCTCATCGACCACTTCAACGAGGCGGACAGGAAGTTGAAGCGAAAGCTGGTCGAGCAAGACCGGCGGGTCGCGGTCGTCAGGAAGCGTCGTCTGGCGAAGAAGCGGCGCTTCGAGCCGGACTTGCGCCGGAAGGTGGAGGAGCTGCGCCGCATGACAGAGGCGCGCGACGAACGATGGCGCCGCATGGGACCCGCATACGTTGCCGCCATTGAGGCCGGCGTGGCGGCCGAGGAAGCGGCTGCGCGCGAGAGAAAGGCCGCCCGCGCCGCGCTGCAGACGACCCACTGCCAGCAAGGAAAAAAGCGAGCCGCCCACTAGGACTCCGGCAGTTCGTGCAGCTTGACGCTGCATTAGCCTCTGCTCTCTCTCATTGCCTCTCACTGCCGCTGTCTTCGTCCTCTCTCACTCCAAGCGTCGCGGCCGTCTGTGATACTGACGCGAAAAGCATGTCGTCTAACTCTAAGATATTGATTGTCCTCTCATTCGAGTCGTTCGTTTGACTGACGAAAATAGGAAGTTATATGTTTGGACCGCATCGAATTCATATACATTTGTATATACAGTACATATGTATACATACATTATAACATTATTAATTATAATAAGGTAGGCAGGTGAGTTGGTATGTGCGTTTTCTCTAAAGTTCGGCTTGAAAAAAAAAAACAATTGGTACATTGGTACAGAGTGAAAATCCTTTTGGAAAATTCTGGGGGAGGGTTGGGGGGGGGGGGTGGTGTTGGAAATATAGTGGGGCCCCCAAACCCCCCAAACCCCAACCCAGTTACATGTGCGCAGGTCGTTTGGAAGGCACGAAATTTGCGTGCAAGTTACTACAATGTACTCAAATTATTACATTTGCATAATTAAGGGCGAGCACGCAATGAATTCATCCACACGCAGTCCGTTTGGTAGTGTTAAAAGACTGCGAGACGACACTCAAAAAGTTCTATAACTACCGTAAGTATTTGCATATCGAAAGTTCAACGCGGATACGATCACACGGTTACTAAGCACTCAATCCAGATATTACGTGCATGTGCGGCGAGCGGTTCACTAGTTTGCTCAGCACAAACAGGCAAACACACAAACCCACACGTACTCAATGCGCAATTGTAGCGAACAACTGTAAGAAGACTGGATACTGTATGCTTCATCGAGCCGTTTTACGCACGCTAGCTACGTCTAAAACCGAACAACAGGACGTGGAACATTTCATTTCATACAGTCAACGTTGAACCCCACGGGTGACGAAATTATCGGTTTCGTGCGATTCTCAAACAACTGCAAGCTTCCCTTCCCGTTGGGAGCTTCGGAACAGCTGCCACATGTTGGTACGACCAGTCGTTTATTTGGAACAGATACAATTATAAAATACCTATGCGGAAAATCTGGCGCTTAGAAACAGAACTGCTGCCGCTGCTTGTTTTGCTCTGGCTGCGGCTGTGGGGCTGTGGCGTAGTCCGTAAGGCGTTGGACTCCTGACCGCGACGTCGGGGGTTCGGTTCCTTGCTGGGTGAAAACCACGGCAACCCCCTTGGGCAAGGGGTTTAAACCACTGCCCCGGTTTCTGGCTGTACCGTGGCTTCGGCCAAAAATCAGTGCCAGGTGGGGGCCCACCTTGCCTCGCGGCAGAACAACGCCCATTGTTATGTATGCGGCGCCGCCCTGTGATCTGATGATTCAGTTAACGGCCATTGTGCTGTGTCAGGTGGTTGTCGTCAAAAATAAAGTTTTAAAAAGTTTTGAAAGCTCTCTTTGCTTCCGGTGACTTTCTGTGGCTGTTACTTTGACGTCGTCGCTGTTCCCCTTGTTCCTCGCTGTTCCAGAGGGATCGATCGGAAGTGCCGTTGTTGCCGCGGCCAACGTCGCGCTCCTGCGACGGCGTCTGCACGGCCGACCAGGATTGTGAAAGCATGTAGCCGTAGCTGGTGTCGAACTGTCGAATTGTCAAACTAAAACTTGTGTGCGAATTGTGTAACGTTCAACCGAACTGCGCATGGATGAATTGCACTAGACGTCGGTAGTCGTTTGCGCTGACTGTGATAGTGAACAACCGTTGATAGTGAACACCTCTTTATGACGGGAGACTCAATGAGTCGCGATGCAACTCGACGCGACAGTAGTTTGCGTTGCTCTCGTGCAATGCTGCAATACTGCTTTTTCTATTTCAGGGCGCTATTGACGCATTCGTTCATTTGGAATATTGTAGGTACAATTAAAAGGGTGAGAAACGCTCGTTTTTACACACAGGATGCAGCTCGTTGTTTTGCTGTCAGTGCTCCCAGTGGCTTTCTGCGGCTGTTACTTGGGCTTCGTCGCTGTTCCGCGGCCGGGGACGGAGGCGCCCGATCTGCCGGCGTTGGCGTGGCCGACGTCGCGCGCCTGCGACGGCGTCTGCACCGTCGCCAGACGGCCGGCGGCGCTCAACGCCTCCGCCGTCCTGCTCGAGTTCGGCTGCGTCGACCTGCCGGCGAACGAAGACGACGACGACTGCCGTCACGAACCAGCTGGCTCGCCGAACGATGTCGAGGTGCGGCGCTGGTGCTGCGGAGGGGCCGACTGCAACGACCCCGCCACCTGGACGGACGCCCTCGAACGTCCGAATCTGCCGCCAAAAGCGGTTGCCTTCGAGGTCGCCAACAACGTCAACACGCGCGTCGTCCTGCAACGAATAGCACGGAGTGAGCATTCGACTTACTCATGCTATGACGAAGACCCCCTTCAAGGTCGCCCAGACAAGACGAACTGTGCCTATTGCTCGTATCTATATTCGTCGGGTCAAAGGGCGAAGGACAAGCGAATGTATGTACACGCGTACAGAGTCAAATGTCTGACTGAAGAGTTCGAAAATTGGAAGCCTAAGTTACGCAAAACAAAAATTGGTTATTACTTTAGCTATATATGCCAAGCTGGAGATTGCTCCGCAGCAGAATGGAAGCAGATTATTGGCGATCATAAGGACGTGTTGCAGGGTCATTGCTACAGCGACTACAGAATAAATGGAGATGTGATTGAGGAAAAGAAACGCACGCGGCGACCCGTTCCCCAAGTGTGCGAAGGCAGCTGCGTGACGCTCTACGACGGCTACAAGCAGCGGACGCGGCTGGCCTGCGAGACGCAGCACGGCGTTAACCACAGCTGGTTTGGATCTTGCGCAGCCGTCGACGTCCAGGCGAAAAAGTTAAATGAAGAGAGCTGGAGCCCTCTCCCCGCCAACGTCCGCTGCGGCGTCTTCGACCACGGCTCGAGAGGGGTGTGCTGCTGCGACGGGGCCGTCTGCAACGACGTCGACAAGCCCAACATGGACGTCGCGACCCTTTTCTACCGCTTGCTGCCCTCCACCACGACCACCACGACCACCACCACGACAACGACGACCACCACCACCACGACTTCGACCACTACGACGACGACGACCACCACCAGCACAACGACGAGCTCGACAACTAGCACTACGTCCGCGGCATCGACAACGGCGGTCGTGCAGACTGAAAAAGAAATGGCCGACAGCGGAGCGAGCGGCAAACGTGGCGCGCTGTCGAAATCCGCCATCAGAGCCTACGTCGGCCAGTGTTCGCTCGTCGTTGCAGCAACCACGCTCCTGTCTTCCGTGTTTGGCGTTGCCCTCCATTACAAGATCGACAACGCCAACGATACTACTTGAAGTACAGGACTTCACATTGACGACGTACCGTAGTGTGTTTAGCGCACGTAGTGCTCAGATCTGCCGCGTGGCTTTTGCAACCGTGATGATAGCATTTGGAGGGTTTTTCCTTGTGCCTGTGCATACCTACTCTACCGACATGTCACATCCCAATCGTCTATTGTCGATCGTCTATTTTCCATCTATTGTCTATTGTTCCGCTATTTCACTTCCACCTGCGACATCTTCTCGTCGACGTTGCATTGATATACGGTAGCATGTGTTTATCGGTCAGCAGGGGGTCAGCAGCAAGGTCAGTAGGAGGCGTTGCCTCAGTTCGGCAGTTCGGAGGTTCGTCGCTCGCTCCTGGAACACAATTTGCATGCCCTACACATACAGTATCCGTGGTACTTATCCGTCACATCTTTGATACCTACCAGCCTTTGTATCACAAACGTCACTTTTCATCGTAGTCCGTATAGCAATGTCCGGCCAGCACGTGCTTATGATCGTTTATAATCTGCTTCCATTCCGATAGAGAGCAACGGCCAGCAGGTCGACATGCATAGGCATAATTGTAGCCAACTCTAGTTTTGCTTAATCTCGTCTTCGACTTGAGCTGGAATGTCGTTCTCAGACATTTGGCTAAATGCACCCATACCGGTATTCACCTATCTCCTATCTCCTAGCAAATGCGCGCCACAGCTCGCACTGTTAGCGAAGGAAGTGAGGTTTTCGTGCTCGTATATCACTCGGCTTAGCATTTTCAGTGCTCAAACGCGTTTAGGCAAATGCTACTGCTAGTGCTCGAACAGTCGTTTGGCTCCCTGGCGGCTGATGTTTCGTTGGGAGATTCAGTCAAGCGGCCATCCGTCGACGATCAGCTGGAAGCGTTGCGATATATTTCAACTTCGACTAACGCAGCAGCGAGTGGCAGCCGACGGCGCGACACCTCGACTCAGACGGGACTGGAAGACCACGTGGTCGCAAGCGTAAGCCTCGGCGGCAGCTCGGTAGGGGACTGTGGGTCGTGCAGGAGATGTGGGAGCTGAAGGGCGAGCACGAGCAGCGGCTGTCGGAGATGCGCGCCGAGCTGGAGCAGATCAAGGCGCAGCTCTGCGCCATCGCGCACAGTTCCGACGAAGAGGACGCCGGCGTGCGAGCAGCAGCCGGGAACCCGTGAGCTGCTGCCGAAGCCAGTGAATAACCACGCACGAGACGCTCTCAGCAGAGACGGCCTGTCGGCTTCGACGGGTGAGGACCGCTGCGGCTTCTGCTCGGGCTGCGACGCGATCGCCGAGGAGATGGCGCTGCTTCACGAGGAGAACGACCAGCTGCTACGGAAGCTCGAGTGCGCGACTCGAGACGCGCTGAGGAACGCGGTCTAACAAGATTCTCCTTTGTTTAGGCAGATCTCCGCCCGCTACGACGTCGTCTGTCAAGCGTTGAACAAGAGCCAGCGCAAGTAGATTTGACGAAGACAGACGTGACAAATTGCTCAGTCTGGAAGGATACCGGCATTCAACTCACGTGCTTGTTCCTTGAGTGGTTCTCAGACCGACGCCTAATGCGAACCGTACGCTTCTCTACTCGCTGAACAAGTATTTCCACATTGCCCCCGCCGCCGCCGCCGGCCTCCGCGTGGCCGGCGGGGCGCGCCGAAAGCGACAGTCTCACGGCGAAGCCCAACGACGGCGGACAGAACAGCTACGGCAGCACCTGAACGCGCGCGCCGCGTTCGCACTGCGACGCTCAACGTGCAAACCGCAGACGCCAGTTCCTAGCTGGTGACGATGGCATTTTGTCAAGCGAAATGCGCAATTTGAAATTTCGACTGTGTACGTCATTGCTCTCGGTTGGTTTGTGACACTGGCAGAGACGCCGGTGACGTATGTAAAAGTGTTCGCTATGTAAAAGTGTTCGCGTACACTTCTACATAGGAAATGCACACGGTTATGTAAAAGTGTTCGCGTCTATGTACATGTAATTCTGCTCCATCTCGAGAGTGCTTCTGAGCTTCGACTGCATTCAAACAAAACAATCAAACGGCGACCATGTCATGCTACGTGTTGCGACTGCGGGCTAGAGTAATGACATAATTAATGACTGCCCACAACTGCTGAGCAGACTCAAACTTTGAGCACGATGCCGAGCGACGCTGATGTTCTCGACGTACAGGGTAAAGCATGCAGGTTTTAGAATTGCTACCTAGCATAGCGGGCACTGTGGTCGTGTCGAGTACTGTGGATCTTTATCTGCTCAGTGGGAAAGACATACATACAATCTTGATGTGACGGATCTGCTTGATGGGGTATATGTGTGCACCACCTGAGTTGTGCGGCTTTGTACAGGCTACATGTTGCCTGATCTTGCCATGTTTAACAGCATTAGCAGTATACAGATGGAGAATCGATGCAGACACACTATGCCCCCACTCACACAAAGCAATTAGTTGCAGCACAAGCGTACACTGCACTCAGCATAGGATGTAGCCGAGGAAACATACTGAAATGGACGCGAACACTTTTACATAACTGTGTGTATTGGCTATGTAGAAGTGCACGCGAACACTTTTACATAGCGAACACTTTTACATACGACACCGGCTCGGTCCGTTGCACGGCAATATCGGCGTAGCACCCACACAGATGCAAGCTGACTTTAAAGAATGTAGTCCAGCGCAGACGCTCCTGACAGAGAAGCTGACCTTAAGTCGCAGGCGCTGCGCTGTCCGATTCCGTTGCGTATGCGGTGAACGTGACTGACGGCACAAAGACAGCCTCGCATGCAAATTTACAGAAATGTGATTTTGAGCACATCCACCACGACCATTCTTTCGATGATCGAATAGTGTACTTAGCGGTGGCTATTTGCTCGGTTAGATACCTTCACGTGTTAGTTTTTCTTTTGGTTTATATTGTGCTCAAGAAATTAGCTCCCGTTTCGAAAGTTAGAGATGAAACAGTTTGTGGCGCTACTTCCGCTGCTGTCGGTGGCGCTGGCCGGCTGCTTCGTCGGCTTCGTCGTCGTCCCGCCGACAGCGCCTTCGCCCCGCAGCCTGCCGACGCCGACGTTGGGCGCCTGCCCCGGCGTCTGCACGGTCGTCAGCCGTCGACGGACGCCCAACTCCGCCGACCTCCTCGTCCACTTCGGCTGCGCGCCGACCAGGGTCGCCTTCCGGTACAGAAACAACTGCAGCGACCACCGGCCGGCACCGCTGACGGACGACGCGCGGATGCAGCGCTGGTGCTGCCGCGACGACAACTGCAACGACCCCAAGCTCTGGCTGCCGGCGCTCGGCCACAGACACCATTCGACGAACGCTGCCCCTGCCTCAAAGAATACGACGGACCGACGTCGACAAAGAAGCATTGCTGACTCGACTTATGCTTGCAAGGTCGACGCTAGTGCCTCCCAGGGAAACCTCAACTGTGACTACTGCGGTTTCTACATCCAAGACGACTCCAAACAGACTACTGTGAAAAAGCCGAAGTGCGCAGAGGAGGCTGAGGCAAAGGCTGTGCTCGTCACAGATACCGAAGGCTACACATTTGAATATACCTGCAAGTCCGTGTGCAGCAGGCAAGAGTGGACGAAGGCGCTGGAGAGCGAGAAGGCGAATCTGGCCGGCTACTGCTACAGCGACCACAACCGCTCGTCGGCCGGCCAGCTGTTTCCTGCCGAGCAGCGCGCCAGAAGGCCGACGCCCCAGAAGTGCGAAGGGCCGTGCGCGACGCTCTACGACCGACAGACGATGGAGACGCTGTCGGCTTGCGAAAGCGAGATCGCCGTCGACAACGGCTGGTTCCGCTCTTGCGCCGATGTCCTGCCGAACGGCCGAGGAGCGCGCTGCATTGCGAACGAGAAGCTGACGAAGGCGGTGTGCTGCTGCGACGACGCCATCTGCAACGACCCCACCAAGCCGAACATGGACGCCGCGTCGCGTCTGGCCGAGCTGGCCGAGCTGGCCCGCAGAGCTGCCGAGGAGGCGAAGCGCACGACCGTCCCCCCACCTCAGCCGAAGAAGAAGCCCAAGACCGAATGGCCACCATACGGTGTGCCCTGGCCGCTGTTCATCTTCCTCTGCTTCTTCGTGCCCAACCTCGTGGTGCTCGGTATCTTCGCGGCCACCTGCTGCCTCATCGACCACTTCAACGAGGCGGACAGGAAGTTGAAGCGAAAGCTGGTCGAGCAAGACCGGCGGGTCGCGGTCGTCAGGAAGCGTCGTCTGGCGAAGAAGCGGCGCTTCGAGCCGGACTTGCGCCGGAAGGTGGAGGAGCTGCGCCGCATGACAGAGGAGCGCGACGAACGATGGCGCCGCATGGGACCCGCATACGTTGCCGCCATTGAGGCCGGCGTGGCGGCCGAGGAAGCGGCTGCGCGCGAGAGAGAGGCCGCCCGCGCCGCGCTGCAGACGACCCACTGCCAGCAAGGGAAGAAGCGATCCGCCCACGCCCACTAGGACTGCATGCACTAATGCAGCTCGACGCTGCATTAGCCTCTGCTCTCTCTCATTGCCTCTCACTTCTGCCGCCTTCGCCCCCCTCTCGAGTCGCAGCAGTCAGCGGAGCGGAAACTTGGATTTTGGCTGTGATACTACCGCGAAAATCGTGCGGCCGAACTAGAATGTTGATTGTCTCTCGATTGAGTGGTTTCATTGAAGAAAATAGGAAGTTATATGTTTGGACACCCCCCCCCCCCCCCCCCCGAGACTGTCGGAGGTCGGATGGCCATACGTAACACATGTAGGTACAGTGTAAGAGAGTACGGTATGTACACCTCCCCAACCAAAGGGGTGGCCACCAGCAGAAGCCAGGGCCAGCGGGAGGGAGGCGGGAGCGGAAAGTTCTCTATCGGGAGTCCCATATTCCATTGAGTCGAGTTGAGTTCATGTCCATGTCCGTAGTGGGTGAGGTGTAAAAAAAAAAAAAAAAAAAAAATGAGGATCTCAACCCTTATGTACAATAGTACGTTCAACGCGTAGTGGGGGGGGGGGGGGGGGGGGGTAGGAAGAAAAGACAAACAGGCGCAAAAAAATGCTACCTACAGTCGAGTACGAAGGGTACAACAGAGTAGGCAAGGGAATTACAGCGACACCTTGCTTGAAGCAGGTAGGTACACGAACGTAGGGTTAAGGCGGACAGAATACTTGTGTACGTATGCGAACAGAGTACGGTAATCGCACAAGTCAAACCGAAACGATACAGCAGTGGCGGCAAGGGTGGGTGAGAAAGAACAAGACGACAACGCACTTGAAACGACAATAATCGGCGCAAAGCGGGAGTTGTCAATGGCGCCTGCACAGGTACAGCAGTTAGTCGATTTGTTGGTCGGGGAGGGGGTGGAGGAATCGACAACGCAATCGAAACTGCGATAGTCAGCGCGACACGGGAGCTGTCAGAGTACATTGTTCAGCAGTCTCTCAGTTGAACTATATTCACAGGATGGAGAGGGGGTACAATGAACGGACGAAAACTGGCGCTACATTTACAGTTCTAGGGGAGAGACTGCTTGACCCAGCGCGCGGCGGTTGACGATTTCCTCATGTGAGAGGCGGGGACGAGGGTGGGAGTGACCGCGGCCGCGACCATTGCCACGGCCACGGCTAGTGGGGCATCCATTGCCACGGCTGTGGTGGCGAAACTGATCGGGCCGAGACGCCTGGCCCAACGTCTGGTAGGCCGTGCCGACCAGCACGCCCAGATCGGCCATTGCTGACGCCTGCGTCGGCGCCCACTGGTTGAACCGCGGCGCCTTGGGATGCTGGGCGGCCGCCGGATGTGGGCTCGCCGTCCGCTTGTGCTGGCGTCGCTGGTCGGCTTGGAGTCGGCGATGGTAGTAGTTGTTGCGGTAGCCCGGCGTCCTTGAGAAAGTTCAGCGCTGCTGGAGTCCGGTGTTTGAGAGAAGGTGGTCGGTCGGAGTACGGTATGTATGACGCCATATTCAACGAGCAAGGCGGCCCCACAGGTAGGGCGAAATTTCATTGGGCCCAAAAATTGTTCGACTACCCTATTCCTTTGCCTGCTCCTGGGTTGCGTCGCCTTTTCCTCCTCTATCAGCTATGTGGTGGATCTCGAATTGGCAGCCTCATCGAGTATCCCACACTTCCCAAGTGTCATTCCACGCAGCTGGCCGCACATGCTGATAGGCAAGAACCATTCACCGCTGCAGCAAACGAATTGCGACCAATACCCAGTCTGTTCATGCGCAGGTCTTCTGCTGAAGGCACACAATTTGCAAGTTACTACAATGTACTGCAATAACTATTTGCACAATTTAGGGTAAACACGCAATCAGTGATACACACCCAATTTGGTATGGTAGTGTTAAGATTGTGAGACAACATTCAAAAACTGTAGAAATTTGCATATCGAAAGTTCAAAGTACGCATGATCTCGAGTAGAAAGCACTCAAGCAAGTTATTTCTTACAGTCAACGTTGACGTCGTCTCGTGCATACCTGTAACTGGGGGGGGGGGGCTTGGGGCCATTATTTTCCAACACCCCCCCCCCCCCCAACCCCCAGATTTTCCCAAGGGATTTTCACCATGTCTAAACCGATAAAAGTGAGTAAATGTTGGTGTTTTTCAGTGCTTTTCAGTGTTATATGACCATAAAACAGCTAAATAACACTATTTAGAGCCTATTTATGCCTTTTTTTTTTACCAAAAAGTAAAAGTATAAGTCAAAAATGGCCAGCTACCCACACTTTTTGCTTCAGACACCGCCCCCCCTCCCCCAGAATTTGACCACAGCCCCCTCCCCCACTCTGCCAGACAGATCCGGTTACAGGTTCTCGTGACGAAATAATCGGTTTCATTCGATCTCAACAAATCAAACTGCAAGCTTCAAGTTGGGAGCATTGTTCCGAACAGATGTTACATGTTCGTACGCCAACGGCTCAATCGTTTATTTCGGACAGATACAATTTTAAAATAAGTATGCTGAAAATGTCGCGCTTAGAAACAGCACTACTGCAGCTGCTTGTTTTGCTCTCCTTGCTTTCGGTGACTTTCTGTGGATGTTACTTCGGCTTCGTCGCTGTTCCGCCGGCGGGGTCAGCGGGCTCCGATGTGCCAGTGTTGCCGCGGCCAGCGTCGCGCGCCTGCGACGGCGTCTGCACGGTCGTCAGACGACCGGCGACGCTCAACGCCTCCATCGCTGTGCTCGAGTTCGGCTGCGATGCCAAGTCGGCGAGCGAAGACGACGACGACTGCCGTCAAGAAGCAGCTCAGCCTCCGAACGCTGCCGAGGGGTGGCGATGGTGCTGCGGAGGCGCCGACTGCAATGACCCCGCGGGTTGGTTCAAGGCCCTGGACCACCCGCATCCGGCGTCGAAGAGGCTCGCCTTCGCCAACAACGACACGCGCCGCGTATATCTCCCCCGAATCACCCGGAGAGAGCATTCAAAGTCAAACTACTCGTGCTTTGATGAAAACCCAGATGAAGATTACCCAGACAAGACCACCAACTGTGCTAAGTGTTCCTATCGGTATGTCACAGGTCAAAGGAGAAAGGACAATAGTATACTTATAATGAGATACCCAACCAGGTGTCTAAGCGCCAGTGGTCACTGGATGTCGGGTCTGCAGAGAAACGAGATTGGGTATAAGCTTTGGTATAGATGCAAACCTGGCGAATGCTCCCTGCTAGAATGGAAGAAGATTATTGCCGATCACATAGACGTGGTGAATGGTCATTGCTACAGCGACTACAGAACAAGTGGGGTGTTGAATGAGGAAAAGCAACGCACGCGACGACCTCTTCCCCAAGCGTGCAACGGCAGCTGCGTGACTCTCTACGACGGCTACAAGCAGCGGACCCGGCTGGCCTGCGAGACGCAGCACGGCGTTGACCACAGCTGGTTCGGATCCTGCGCAGCCGTCGACGCACAGGCGAAGAAGTTGAACGGAGAGAGCTGGCGCCCTCTCCCCGTCAACGCCCGCTGCGGCGTCTTCGACCACGGCTCGAGAGGGGTGTGCTGCTGCGACGGGGCCGTCTGCAACGACGTCGACAAACCGAACATGGACGTCGCGGCGCTCTTCTACCGCTTGCTGCCCTTTACCACGACCACCACCACGACGACCACCACCACCAGCGCCACCACCACCACGACGTCGACCACTACCACGACGTCGACCACCACCAGCACAACGACGACCTCGACAACTAGCACTACGTCCGCGGCAACGACAACGGCGGTGGCGCAGACTGAAAAAGGAATGGCTGACAGCGGAGCGAACGACGAACGCGGCGCGCTGTCGAAATCGGCCATCAGAGCCTACGTCGGCCAGTGGTCGCTCGTCGTTGCAGCAACCACGCTCCTGTATTCCATGTCTGGCGTTGCCCTCCACTACAAGACCGACAACGATACTGTTTGAAGTGCTGGACTTGACATTGACGACGTACCGTAGTGTGTTTAGCGCACGTAGTGCTCGATCTGCGTTTCTGCCGCGTCGCTTTTGCAACCGTGATGATAGCATTTGGAGCGTTATTTTTTATTGTGAACGCCGCAATGTACGTACTATGTCAAGGCCAATTCTCCCATGTTGTAGTGACAATTGCAGATGAGTCGGACGAGGCGTTCGCAGCGCCTTTTGCCGCAGCAAGGCAAGGCAAGGAAGGGGGCATCCACGGCAGAAGACGGCGGTCTCCAACGAGACTTCGCGACGGCGGTCGCAAAGGCCGTCCTGCTGAAAGCCGCCCGACGCTGCTGCTCGGTCTTGTCTAGCCTCTCTCCAACCGTCGCGCGTCGGTGTCACTTGACGAATCCATCCTTTGTTTTTTTGGAGCCGTTTTTGAACAAGTTGTTTGATTTGCATAATCACAATGGAAGAAGAAGATTACGATATCGATTTCGATTTTTGAACAAAAGTTGTGATTTGCATGATCGAAATGGAAAAAGAAGCTTACGATATGATTCCGTTTTTGAACAAAAAGTTACTAAATTTGCATAATCGCAATGGAAGAAAAAGACAACAATTTGATTCCATTTCGGAACAAAATTGGCTGGATTTGTATAATCGCAATGAAGAAGAAGATTATGAATTGAATGGGAATCACGCGACTACTATTGGAGCGCATAATTCGCTTTACGCTGTTCGCCGAGAAGCACTGCGTGTGTCACGTAGGTACAGTATGCACCCTGCATATGGCCCAGTTGGTTCAGTCGAGTCCTTGTGTACTGTGCTCAAGCGATGATAAGTATTATATTTGTTATCAGTTGTGTATTATGGAAAACAGATCGTTACAAACGAAGTCAGCTGTACGTGATGTATGCCGCAGACACCGACGTCGTCTACGTGCCGTTGTCACGACTATAAGCTCCAGTTTTGTGGAGAGCGCCTCCTGATCTCTAGGCGCTTCAGGCTATCAATCGCCGGGTCAACAACGTCGTCTGCAAGCTGCACGGACGGCAAGCATTCTTCGCCTCTTCGTGTCCTCGCACCACCTTCCATGTACATTCGTTCATCTCGATCGATTAAACCTTTTGGCAATGGTCTGCATAATACAATGTAGTGTAGGTGAGGACAATGTGCAGTACCGGTATTTAGTGAGATGACACATGGTTGCGCACGTTGACACATGGTTTTTATGGGGAACCTCTTCTTGTTGGCTAATATGGCGACATAGTTTGTTTGCCACTGCCTCTGGGTTGTCCTAACGTTGATGGCAATTGCCAGTTCCAAACGACCAGCGCCAATAATGCAGCATCAGCGATGGTCTGTCGGCGCCGACATACATACAGTATGAGGTATGTACACGCACTGTGAACTCAGGCTGCTGCAAGCGACCTCTCATTTCGTCTGCCATCAAGGAACCGCTCTGGAGCTGCATGCTCATTTGTTCTTCCGCTTTTTCCGACGTTGTACGCTAGCATCGAGCACGGATACGAGCGACTCTGAAGTGCGAGCTGAGCCGAGATCTCGCGTGCTCCGTGACGAGGCTGGCGAATCTGGCCTTATGGCCCGCGTCGCGCCTCGTCGTCTGTCGACAGGCTTGCTCAGCAAACGTATAGGCATATGAGTTTCTCTTCTAGCGCTGCTCGCCGCTCCTCGAGATGGGAACTTCAGCCAGCTGCCCACTTTTCGCGGCGCCGAGGAAACACAACTGGAAAGGGGCTGCTGTTCGAGGCGCCTTCGTCTTTGAACGGCGCGCGCGCAATATCTGTTATCTGACGGCGCCACCGGTTTCCGTCGGCCGCGACTGAAGCTGAGCGTTGTCGAGGAGAGCGGCTGCTGCCGCCGGCGCCGCGGCTCCCTCGCGGCAGCCGCGCTTCCCTGTTCTGTCGCTGCCGCGCTTCTTTCTGGACGGGGCGCGCTCGCAAGCGAACCGACCGACCGCCGCCCGACTCACTCGCCTCGGCTGAGCCGCCCACCTGCGGGCGTTTTGGCTGATGATGTTAGACAAATAAAAGGTTGAAGTCAACACACACAGGAGAGAGAGAGACACCCCGGCATTGATTCAACGGTCGACTAGGGCCCGCTCGAGTGTGTGGAGGCGTGGTGTCGTCGCTACATATATGCGCACCTATCGTCGAGCGCACGACGATAATGTCTCATTTACGAGAGATTGGCTGCTTGTCGAGCCGAGGCGGCCGGCTGTGGAGAGCCAGCCGGCCGCCCGCCTGCCCGCCTCGCCGACAGCGTTGTCCCTCGCGCATCGTTCGTCGTTAGGCATCGCGAATAAAAACAGCAGGTCCCTCACTCCCTCGCACGCAGCCCTCGAACGTCAGCGACGCGAGCGGCTTTCACTTTCGTCGTCATCGGCTGGCCGCGCGATGATTAGACGCAGCTTATGGGCCTTTGGCTTGTCTCATTTGATCAGCGCGCGCGCGCGTGTGTGTGCGGCGAGTTCTCCTCTAAAATTCATGTACATATAGGAACCTACACATGTAGTTCAGTATACACTGTATCCGCTGCATTAGTGTACGCTCTCTTTGATGTACATGGGAATATACGTACGTATGTGCATGTATGCATACAAAATCAACTTGTCAGTTAGTTGAGCAGACTTTTTAGTCTTCATGACGTAAGCAGTGCTGACGTTTGCTTCTCTACTTCCACTGTACCTTGTATACGTACACCTACGTGCTCTCCCGGGCCCAATGCGTTTAGTCGAGGCCAACAAGTGGCGTCTGGCAGCCATGCCACTCACGACGGGCGAGAGCGGCGGCGGTCAACGGCGCTGCTCGTCGATGAGAAGTCAGCAGCGCCCGCCGACGGGTCGAGGAGGTCGCCGACTCTTGCCGAAGGCGCCCGACGGAAGCGGGCCGCCGCAGCCGAGCTGCGACTTCGACTTCGACGGCCAGTCGCCGCATCCAGCGGCGCCGCGCCTGCGCGTCCGCTCCTTCAACGCCGGCGTGGGTCGTCGAGAGGGCGCTGCCGCCCCCTCCGACAGAGGTGGCGGCGCGGTCTGGTCGCGAGGAAGTGTCGGCGCCAAGAGCCGGCCGGCCGACTGGCCGCGCGTCATGACGAATGAGGCGGCGGCGAGGAGGGCGCCCTCCTCCTGCCCCTCCAGCCCCTTCTCTAGCCGCCAGAGGCCACGGGACAAGCAACCGCCGCTCTCGCAGCTGGCGAAGTTGACGACAAGTGTTGCGCCATCAGCGGCTCCTCAGCGCCGGCGGAACGGACGCGCCGATTCCGACTCCGACGACTTCTACGTCTTCAGCGTAAGCGACTCTCCGCTTCCCCAGCCCCACTCACTGTCCATATACATAAAGTGGCGTCAGCGACTGCTCACAAGTGGGTGGGTTGTCAGTTCGATTTGATGAGCACCGAAGTTTTTTTTATTTTTTAAGATTAATGCACTTTGCGACGAACGGTAGTGTCAGACCTATTTTCTGCCTGTTCATTTTGTTTATCCGTCTCATACGCATGAGTGTATTGTGTACATCTTGCAGTGCATCGTCATACTACCATAGCTTGTCTCCAGTGAGCATAGTCGTCACCATTGTGTGATTGCGCTCTTCCAAATGGAACGGGTCGTGAGATTCAATTGACTTTTTAAATCGATTTGGTCGAATTTAATTTGTTATACACTACCTACTCTTTAATTGTAGCAGCTCCATAAGCTATAGGTGTAGGATGCGCACAGCTATACTGCAACTGTAGCTTAGTGTCGCATACGCACGTGTTCGTGTTGGTCCACTGGCACACAGCTGCTGGAGTCAGGTGGAACGTTCACCACAAATCACTGACAAGGACGGAATTCACGAAGCGGCGCTCGCTTGAGCCGCCTGGAACATGACACGTCCGCCGCCTGTCCATTCTCGCCGCGGCGCCGCCGCGTCTTCTCCTCTTCTTCCGCCCGCCGCCCGCCCTTTCCGTCCCTCCTACCAGAGTGAAAAGACGCGTGGACAAAGTGAGCTGACAGCGATAAAAGGACGACGACGACGACGCCGCCGCCGCGGCCGGCTCGCGGCGCCGAGGGCCAGTTATCGTTGCAGCCCGCTTGTTCCGACCCACTACTGCCCACGTCCAGTCAGATTCGAACCCCGGCTCCGTTGGCAACACTCCCCACACTCCCGGAGACGACGGCTCGCGGAGCGCCGCCACTCTTGCGCTTCATCGCATCTCTCACCAAAGCACAATTTTCTCAGATTCCCTTTAATCAGAGTCCCGGCTTATTGTATTATTCAGGACTAGCTCAGAATGAGCGCTGCTAACTCTCCTCCGCCCTGGAGGGGGACTCGGAGTCGGTCAAGCAGCAGGCGTCGTCAGGTCCAGTGGCGGGAAACTATTCGTCTTTTCAGTTCCCAAGGCGTGACCGGCTGACGGTCGGCGCTAACCAAGTACGAAATGTTGGAAGCGAAGCTAGAGAGCCTAAGCCAAAGCCAGTCAGACCTCTCTCTAACTCCTGCCGTTCCGCATGAATTCAGTACGGCCTTATTCATCGCGTCGGCGCAGTCGGACGACGTGGCCGATTGAGCCACTAGACGCGGCGCTTGACTGGACCCAAATATATCCTCATTGTTCTGGCTTTGTCGAAATATAGCCAGCAGGCGCGACGCCGGCCGGCCGTTCAACGTCGTCGACTCCTCTAGATGTCGACACCGACGAGGCGGTTAGCGACAGTCGAGTGGCGAAACGATCGTCGTTTGCTGGCGCTGCTCCGTTCGTCGTCGTCGTTGTCGTCGCCGGCGCTCGTCAGGCAGGCACTCACGTCGGGCCAGAGGGGGGGGGGGACGCGAGAGGAAGCGGCCGACTTGTTTGTGTGTGTGCGACTTTCCTTTTGGCCGAGGCGGTTGCAGGAAGTGAGGCACTCTCTTTTCCAGTCATGCGCGGAGGTCGCTTGCGCCCGAGATTGAACGACGCGTTCCTTGGCCGATGCCGACGTCAGAGAGCGGGAGTCGAAAGTCGTACTGTGAAGATTTGATTGCAGGACTCGAGCGACGAGGACGACGAGGCCCTGGTGCGTCGGGCGGAGAGGAGGGACAGACGAGTCGATGTCGTCAACATGACAAGCCAGCAGCCGCCGTCAGAAGAAGCTCTGCTCGCGCCTCGCAACGACGTCGACTACAGCTCGGCCCATGGAACGGTCGCCGGCTCAAGAAGCTACGACATCGGCCGCAGGTTCGTTCCCCACTTGGGTCAACTGATGGCATACAGGTGTGCTCGCGCTGCACCACCACCTCTCTTCGAAAAGTGGTGTAGGAAACAGTGTATGCGCAGCGCCCCTTCTCGAGTCGACAAGGCACAATGTGCACAAAGTTCTTCTGCGACTGGAAGCCAGCACTTCTTCAGTCGTTTGCTGAGCCAATTGACGTCTACCGTCGTCCTTTCCCAGTTGCTAGTACCAACAAATTTCCGGATGGATTGCGGGATTAATCGCAGCCAACGACGGTCTCGCCGTCTCTCGCGAAACAATCCTCGGTCAGTCAGCTCCTACCTAGGCGGAGTTGTTTTGCCGCTGTCACGGAGCACAAACAAACGGTGACGTCGCGACGCGGCCGTCACACTCCGTCGCCCCATTTCGTCGCCCGCCAAAAGGCCAACTGGTCTCCGTTCCCAGTCTCTAAGCTCTCCGCCGTTTCTCGTCTCCCTGATGAAGGGAACAAAGCGATAGGGAAGCGCGAGTTTACTGTACGACCTGAAGCCCGAAGAAGCCGGCCAAGGACCGTTTAGTCGGGCCAGCTGCCTGAATTGCGTCAACGCAAGGCACGGCCGGGCGCCCAAAGTCATCGAGCGTAATTTAGTCGGACGGCGCCAAATCGAGCAGGCGCACGGCGGAACCTCGCTCTGCCAGCCGGTGATGACGACAGAAGCGCACCTTTGGCGTCGCTTGCCGATCTCGACTGAGTCTCGCCTCGCTTTAGACTGCTCCGCGGCTGACATGAGGCCCGTCGACCTGCTGTACTATGTGCTGTTCAGAGCCGAAGACGACGGCGTCCAGCACAAAAGGTCGTCGGGACTTCTCGACGCCGGCACAGGAGGCGAGCCACGTCGCAGCCAGAGCTTCCGTCACCGGCCCAGTCGAAAGTTGACCGACACGCCCACGCCCACGCCCGGCGGCTCCGCCACCGACAGAAGCAGCAGAGCTCATCGGAGGCGACGGAGCACTCCAAATGCCACCCGAAAGCCGAGCCTTCGGTCAGATTGCAAAATCCGCAAATTACCGTACCAATACACCATTGGTGGTATCGCTTCGTTGTCTTTCAGAGCGAAGAGCAAGCAATCCGAGACAGTCGGCTGGCCCGAGCCACCCAAGACGTCGGTCATAGACACGTTCCTCAAGTTGCCCGAGTCTGAAGACTACACTCGTCTCCGACAGTTCGCCATCGACTCAAAAGGATGCGTTGTGAACCGTGGCGACTCCTTCAGAAGAAAGCCCAGGGACCACAAACGGCTGGGTACGATTTGGTTTCTCTGACAACAGTATCGCAGTTGATGAGTCCTGCTGACAAGGTCGAGAGTGTCTCTCTAAATTCGTCCTTCACTCCACTCTGAGTCGATAAAAGCACAAACACACTCGTAAAAGCGAGAAAGAGATCGATGAAAATGGCGACGTTCAGGTTCGTCAGGAGAGGACTCGACGCCGGCGTCTCGAACGGGCAGTCTGTCGTCGCAGGGCGCGGCGCCCGACTCGCCGCTCGCGGACGGCAAGACGTCGACGGGAGAAGCGGCACCCGACAGCGCCGCCGTCGCCGCCCCTCGCCGCTACAACGTCTACGTACTCGGCTCCGCCGGTGTGGGCAAGACGTCGCTCATTCAGCAGTTCATGAGTTCCGAGCACCGCAACCCCTTCTCGTCCGACGGTTCGTTGTTGCTCGTCTACCTGACGCCGCCACACATGACTGTCCTCTAGTGTCGCGACAGAACTTTAGACGACGTCCTGGAAAATCAAGTCTCGATCGTCATCGACGGAGAGGAGAACGAACTGTGCTTCTTCGAATCGGACACAACCGAGGTGAGTGAAAGGAGGTGAAGGAGGAGCTCCTCTGTGGAAGAACTTAGGAGAACGTAGGTAGATGTGTTATGAGCAAGGTAATCTTTCAGAGAGAGAAAGAAGCCTTCCAAAATGCGGCTATAGCGTTGGGTGCAATTAACAAAATGCTAATGCATGTACACGTACTTTTTATCATTTGAAGCCCCTTCTGGGCCACATATTGTTCAGCACCTAAAGCACAAAAATGGCACCTTCCAACGTTCAGGACGACTCGTGGATCGAACGCGACGTTCACGCGTATCTGCTGCTCTACTCGATCGATTCCAAATCCAGCTTCCGCCATGTGAACATCGTCATCGACGAGATCCGAGAGCGCGACCTCATCAAGCATAAGCCGATCGTACTGGCCGGGAACAAGGTCGATCTGGAGCGAAAGCGCGCCGTGAAATACGACGGTGAGTGTCGGTTGGCAGCCGCGTCCTCCAAGTTGGGCCGCTCTCGCTTCTTCAGAGTCCTCGTCCGTGGGGAAAACGTTCTGTTGTCCCGCCTTCGAGTGCTCGGTGGCTCTAAGCCACGGCGTCGACGAGCTCCTAATTGGCGTGCTTGCCGAAATCAACGAGAGCGACGCGAGCGGCGACCGAAACCGGCCGTCGAGTCGGCGCGACTCGCCCGCCATGCGGCGCTTCTCGAACCGCCGCGTCCGCGGCTCCGCCGGCACGCCCGCCGGAGCCGACGGCGGCACGGACGGCACCGGAAAGGGCTGCGCCTCCTCCTGCGTCGCCGCCACCCTCTCGCCGGCCGGCATCGCCGGCAAACTCTCCCGACTGTGGAAGCGCTCCGATGATCCACCCACATGACTGCTGCCGACGATTGGACGGACTCCGCATGATTTGGCGGCCATCGTTCAAGAGTGTTTAAATCGTAGTTTCGTCACGGATGTACATGTACATCGATATTGTCTGTGCGATTTCTATCCACTGCGTCGATACGGTCGCTCTGCCCTTTTTTCAACTGCGTTATGGTCGGAGTTCTCAGATTGGCGAGCTGGTCTTGCGGCGCAGACAAACGGACAATGCTGGCGCTCTCATCCGTTCTACCGACACGAATGAAAACGACCTAAGACGAGACGTCAATTGTGGACCCTGGCGTGTTGTTTGCCCGACGGATTGCTGCCGCCACGAGGGCTTCTTGCCTGCCCATCTCTCGTCCGACTCCTCGGCTGGCAGCCAAGCCGTAGGGTGATTGCCAACCGGCAAAGCGATAGCCGTTGGGAGAAAGAAGGGGGGCAGCCGACGAGATTGATGGCCGGCGTCTAGCCGGCACCATGCGGACTCGAGTAGTAGTTGGACGGCATCAATTTTCCTCGCTGACACTTCAATCGGCAAGGTGTTTTTTCGAGCACAATGCGTGGAGCTCCTGGAGGAGGCAACGCAGGAGGAACGTGCGATTCGAGCCGAGACCCGTTCTTGGCCAAGTCGGGGTTGGCCAACCGACTACGTAGAGCTGGCCTCCTCCTACGCTAGCCGGAGAAGAATTGAGCAGTCAATTAAAAGTACGAAACGGAACTAGTCTACCTCCTCGCGTCGCGTAATCCGACCATTCTAGCTTGGTGCCTGGAAAGCGGCGCCTACGCCTAAGCTTCCTCTAGAGTGGCATGGGCAATCGAGGCTGCAGCAGCAGCAGCAGCGACGACGACGACGTTGCTGCGTTTAATGAGCAGGAGGCGAGAATCACTGACGTTGTCGACACCGCCAGAATGCGACCTGTGACGACCGACAGCGATGGCAACCGACGCGCTGCTACGAACTGCGACGACACGATTCTCGGTCGGATGAGAAAGCGGCTGCCGTGCGCCGGAGCGAGTCCAATGGACGGGCGGCCACGGGAGCCGGCGGTCGTCCAGATGGTCGTCGTGGAAAAGGGGGTCCGCTGCAAGAAGGTCTCCATTATGGAGCCGCAAGACTGGCGCGACCAGGCTCCCTCCACGAGCGATGCTTCCGAGAGCCAACCGCCAACTCAGATGAACGCACTAGACGGCTGCAGCGGGGGACAACGCAAACGATCCAAAGGTGAGCGAGCACAGCGGCCCAACGACGACTGCTACGCTGGCGTCCAGGACGGCCCAGCCCAGCCATTCAGCTGTCCTGACGGGTAGCCCACGTCAATGTTGCAGTCGTGGAACGTTCTCTCTCTCTTCTCAGCATTAGTCCCGACCGGCTAATTGGTTCTTCGCTTTCGTCACTCGCTCGGATGTCGCTACTTGGCAATCGCGCCCGCGCCGCACTCACTGTCTCGACTGGGAGGGACAGTGGCGTTTCCGGGTCCTCTCTTCTCTCTCTCACTCACAAATGAAAGTTCAGCATGAGATTCTCCGTTTGACGTCAGAGGGCGCAATCTGAGATTCATCGGACGCGGTCTCGTTTACCGTCTCTCCGGATCCGGCGCAGCTGCATTATCTTCACTGGAGATTCTCAGTCTCGTTGTGCACGGCGGCCCCGTCTTGAAATCGCCCACATGTCGGCACACTAAACCCAAACCAAAGCCATTCACTTCTCTGTTGGGTGCGTGTGCTGTTTGCTCCTTATGCGTCTAAACAATAAACTAATAGATAATATCGATGAATATTGAGATAATAATATTGCGAGTTCATTCTTCTGTTCGAGGCCACCTAAGCTTCAAAACAATGTTGATTTGACCGTTCTCAGGCAAAGTAGGAGGCAGATTGCAAGCGGCTCGAAAATCGGAGAAATAGGCAAAGCAGGATGACGAGATCTCCACAGCTAGCGCCGGTCGACGGTGGCAGCTCGCCGCCAGTCATCCATCCATGGCTAGGCCAAAAAATTTCATTGGCTCTCGGCACGTCAGTCCTCCAGACGCCGTTATGTGACGGCGTTTCCTTGCCAAGTTGAAGGGAGCCTCGGTCGGTCCCGGCTGCAGCAGTCACTTCGAGCGGGCGAGTCGCGCTTCCAACCACTAATTGCGCTTTGAAGTGGGCTGTCCGCTGGGGTCGAGCGCTCCAATCAACAGGTCGCTCGGAAGGCTCGCGGGATGGGGGCGCGTCGCGTCGCGAGTGGTAGTGGTTGGGTGGGCGCGTCGAGCTCGCGGTGGGTGTGGATTTAGTGCAGGAGCAGCTGCAGCGACTCCACTCGCAGTCGGTGGCGCCGCTCCTGATGGCCGTGTCGGGACTGGCGGCCTCGGCGACGCCGCTGCGCAAGCGCTCCCAGCGTCTCTCCGACTTCGCCGACATCGCGCACCACGTCCACAAGCAGGACGGCATCGAGCTCTCCACCAAGCAGCAGCTCCTGCTCAGGGTGCGACCGACCGCCCTCCGCCACCCACGTGCGCATGGGAGCCGTTTCAGTGCGCATGGGAGCTGTCGGCGAAGAAAGACAGACCGCATGCGGCGGGAGAATGGATTATGGGCCGCCTGCTGGAAAAGAATGCCGAAGTGCGCTCTCTTTTCGGAACCAAATCCGTCGACAAGAAGAAGCTCGCCGAAGATGCGGCTTTCAAGCAGCACTCAAGTACCATTCAAGATGTCCTCCAAATGGCCATCGAAAGCAGCGACGCCCTAGGTGGTCAACAACAAACTGCTCTCTCGTGTCTAAAAAACGTTGTCTAAAAACGAAGCGTTTTTAGACAACTCACTTGGCCCACTCCTCTTCACTTATGGGGCGAAGCATGCTACAACGGCCTCAGGTGGGTGGCAAGCAAACATTAAATTTAAGGAGAGGGTATAGATTATACAGCAGTGTACATTAAGTTTGTTGCTGCATTGTTGTCAAACAGGTTCCTAGTGTCCAAAACTTTTGCAATGTTTGCTGTGTAGATACAGTATATTCTACAGTACATGTACAATGTACGTGTACGTACTCGTACATGTACATTGCACGCCACCCTATACCTAAGTCAGGACGATGAAGCTCATTGGTACAAAATGATACAGCATTTGCCGTTTGTTTTACATCGTACATTGCACTGAATCATGAAGTGCAGGCAGCAACTTCAGCGAAGGGCATTCGTCCGTGGCACTGGGAGGCGCTGTCGGCCGCGATGTGCGACTACGCGTCGCAGGCGCTGAAGACGAAGTCGGGCGGCGGGGGCAGTCGGTCGGAGACGCTGCAGGCGTGGCGACTGCTCGTGCTCTTCATGGTGACCAAGGTCCGTCTGGGCTTCGACACCGAGATGCGCGCCATGGAGGCGCTCGTCGACCAGGGCGTCTCCCTCTTCCCGCACATGGACGCGACCGCCGCCCTCCGCAAGCACTCCGCCAACCCCGCCCTCGGACGGCCCTCTCTCGAGCAACTCATCGACGCCGAGCGATCCTGACCTCACCTCAACACCCCTCAATCCCAGTCAATCCGCACCCGATCTCGTCATTTATCTCGCTTCATTTGAACCCGGTTGAAATCGGCGCACAACAGTCCAGTGGTGTAGAAAACTGACGATCGTCCAAGAAACAGACATCAGTACGACTGCAGCTTGGTTAGGTACGGAACGTCTTCTATCCTCCACGATGAACATTGCGTTGCGGCGGCGTCGGTGAAGGACACGCAGTGGTAGACGCTTTCTTGCTCGAAGGAGGCCGTCCTGTTGATCATCGCGCGACGTAGCTCATTAAAGCAGCCGAAATCCGTCACGTGGACGCCGTTCAGGGCCGTATTGCTCGTCAGGCGTACATCTCTGCGTTTGAGTTAGAATCCTCGCTTCCGTAAGTTATGTTTCACTTTGTAAGCAAAAAGAGCGGCGTACTTCATTCCCTTGGTCGGTTCCCAGCTGAAGTGGTGATAGTAGAGTCCGTCAGCCGGCCGGTAGTTGCCCGGGTGAAGCAAAAAGTGGCCGGGAGCGGCCTGGCTGACGCCGATCAAGTACCAGCCGCGCGGCAGCCGGTTCAGCGTCGTGCCGTTGGCCAGCTGTAGCGTCGTCGACGTCGCGCACGAGAGGGCGCTGCAACGCGCCTCAACGCTGCCATCGGCCACAGAGACGAACAGGAACACCCACTATCCGGTCGCGTTGCAAGTGAGCGTCTCCAAACGAAAGTTGTAGTAACACAGCAGCTGTGTGGTCGCCTGCGTCACGACAGACAGCAGCAGCGGCATCAGCAGTATCCTCGCGGACGCCACAGAGCCGTGCATGGCTGCGCTGTCAGACAAAGGACGACGCAGCATTCGGCGGCGATCAAAGTGGAATGACTCGAGTCCCAGCAGCTTTTAGTCACGTCCGTCGCCCGAAGACGAGTCACCGCAACATCTTGTCGACTCCGAAAAAAAATGAGTCAGAGCGGGCGCGGGCGGCGCGCTCTTGAAGTCGACCCACAAATGAGCAAAAGCCGAATCGCTAAATAGTCGGCCTCGAGCCTGCATAATCGACGAAGGGCGCGGCATTGAATCGTTTGTCGATGCTACGTGTGGGCGTTGTTGTGGCGCCCGCCTACGGCCCAAACTCGCCCACCTATAGACACCAGCGCGCGTTCCCACGCAACCGGCTTCGCGCAGCCCCACCCAGCTGCTGTCACAAAGCCGCCCCTCTCCACAAGGCGCCGCCTAATCCGCGCTTTGGCAAGTCGGTGCCGACTATTGTACACACACGTGGACGGACGCAAACGTATCGAGCATGCACACCTGACCGACACTCTCGATCGATAACCTACGAGGGAGATTGGATCGGGAGAGTGAGTGATGAGTCACAAGGGCGAGTTCATGCCCAGCTTGGTGGCGAAGCTGAGCTTGCGCCGCCTCTGATCGCGCAAATAGAGGCGCGTCTCGAAGCGCTTCACCAGCTCGTTGGCGCCCAGCACCAGGGGGCACGTGAGCAGCGTCACGACGCCCACCGCGACCCACACAGCCGGCCACTGGGCAGCGCCCCATTCCACCGGCGTGGACGCGTAGATGTCGACGGCGCCGAGAGCGGCCTGACCGACGAGACAGCCGAGTACAGCCAGCAGCCAGACGCGATTCGACGACGGACAGCGCTCGAGCAGGCCGCGTCGCTCGTGCACGTAGCCGGCCGAGACGACGCAGACGAAGAGCAGCTGGCAGCCGGCAGTCACGTTCGTCGTCCAGGCGGCCCCACTCGTCCGGCAGCCGAGCCACGACTGGTCCACGCAGTCGACCCAAACGAGCGAGAGACAGACGACCGCCGACATGACGGTGGCGGGCAGAAATTTCGTGGCGAAAGAGAACGCCGCCCGGAAGAGCACCTTCGAGGGAACGACGCGTTGGATGTTCTTGGGCGTCGCCTTGTGGGAGGCCGCCTCCAAGTCGCTGGGGCCCGTCATGGCGGCGGCGCTGAGGGCGGGCAGCCAGAGGAAAAGGGCCGCACAGAGCTGCCAGGGCCTCAGAGCGCAGCCGTCCCCGCCCGCCGTCGCGGCGTCGACGAGCAGGGTCAGCAGCGCGTAGGAGAGCGAGGCAAAGAGCAAGAAGGTCAGGGATGACTTGAGCTTCGCCATCTTGTCTCTACAGAGCGAGATCAGCTCCAGCAAGTCGACACTGGAAAAAGGCGCCGTTCTAGTCGGAGTCGGTGTCCTGGGGCGCGATCACATCACCTCTCCATGGAATCCACCGTAAACGCGCAAGGCAGAGCTAGAAGCGAGCCGGCCAGAGAGACCGCTGACGGAGTCGACGAGTCGTCAACGCCTGCGGGTGCAACGGCGCGCTCGTAGAGACAGTAGAGCGGCCGTTCGGGCTCCACCGCGATCGCCAGATTCGCCTGACTGAACGCTTCCGCGTTGTTGGCGTTCAGGCAGCTGCCGAGCACTGAAAACCAAGAGAAAATGGTCGCCGCGCCAGCCGAGATGTGCAGTAAAGAAAGAACCGACCGACGACCACCTCTCCGTACTCCTGCATGACGGTCTGCATCTCGCGCGCGCTCTCCTGGTCGCAGTCCGTGAAGAGATTCACGAGCAGCGGCACGTTGTCGACGCTCTCGAGATGCGGCCGCACCTCGGCGATGCCGATCGGCAGACGCGAGTTGTTGGGCAGCGGGCCGGGCGGCGCGGCCGTGGCAGCGGTGGACGCGGACGCCAGCGACGTGTTGCTCGTCGCGTTCGAGAGCAGCGGCACGCGCTCGCGTCTCAAGGTCACGCCCGCGTCGCTGTACGACTGCCCGGCCGCGGCGAGACCCCTGACAGCGGTTCCATACTCGTCGCCGGCGCAACCGCTGTCGACATCCCTGTCGTCGTCGTCCGCCTCGGCGACCAGCGCGTCGTCGGCCACGAAGCGAACGGTCGGCAGATTGACGACGTGATCGGACGGCAGCGAGCGGCAACGGCGCTTGTGCTGCGAATGGTGTGAAAAGGCGGCGTTCAGGTCCTCCGTCGACCCCTGTCGTACGCCAGGATTCGAGGTGGCTGAAGTGTCTTTGGAGGTCACTTCGGAATGCTCACCCCAACCACTAACCCGGACTGGCGAGCGAGACGTGGCAGTTCCAGCCCGCTTCGATGCCCATGCGTTCGGCGAACACACGACTGCGGAGTTCGTTTTCCTTCGAAAAGTAGACGAATCGAATGCAGGCCTTGTCCAGCTGGTCCACCAATTTCACCACTGACGCGCGCGCCTGTACGCTTCAACTTCCTTCCTCAACGCGCGCTGCGCTGCAGGCAGGCGGCGTCGACTCGCCTGATACTGGAGGCTGGTCATTCCCAGAAAGACGTGCTCAGACAGCGCGTTCTCCAGACAGTCGGCAGCCGTGTCCCACTCGTCGACATCGTCGTCCTCCTCGTCAGGGCCGAGTGAGCCGAGGAGGGAGTCGACACTGAGTGCGGTCGGCGCGCCGAGTCGGCCGGCAGCGAGGGCGCGCACGCCGGCGAGCGGGGCGGCCATGGGCCAGCTGACGTAGCCGTCCGTCACGGACGCGGCCAGCCGGCCCGCCTCCACGAGTCGGCACGCGTACGCGACGCAGTAGCTAGTCATGCTGTTCCGATGGTAGAAGTCGGCGATCTGGAAAGCCAATTAATCGACTTGAACTCGGAATACTGTTCTTGTACCAGGTAGCGGCAGGGACAAACCTTTCTTCGGGCCGACTTGCTCAGGGGCCTGACGAACTCGCCCGTCCAGGAGTGCGTGCAGACGTCGAGCATGACGTCGGCCGTGCCCTGCGCGGTTAGGGTGTCGAAGCGAACGGCGGAGACGCTGTCGTCGTCGTCGGCGCCGCGGCGTCCCAGGGAGGCGACGAGGTTGGGCAGAGGCGTGCGGTGCTTGACGAGGCCGGCCAGCGGCGGCTCGCCCGCCTGTCGCTTGTACGCCCAAAGCACGGCGTCGTTCACTCGCGCGGCAGCCGACAGCAACTTCTCGTCGCTAAAAGCGCGGACGTAAGTAGTTAGTTGCCTCACATTCCAGACCAACGCCCAGCCCCTCTCTCTCTCCCTCACACACACACACACACACACGCACGCACGCACGCACGCACGTACGTACGCGCGCACACCTATAGCCGAGCAGCTTGGCGAGGACGCAGCAGCAGCGCCTGTTGACGACGGCGATCGTGCGCGGCACGGTGTCGGACACGGCGTTGAGGTGGTCCAGAAAGGCGGTGTACCTAAGCGAAGGGGAACCTGTCGCCCAGGCACTCGCTCCACGCCCACGCACTTCTCTCCGCCGGGGGCGCACTTGACCTGGACGATGTTGTCGACCAATGGGCGCAAGCAGGG
This sequence comes from Paralinhomoeus sp. GSCO2_6, assembly GCA_030248085.1. NCBI lineage: Eukaryota > Metazoa > Nematoda > Chromadorea > Monhysterida > Linhomoeidae > Paralinhomoeus > Paralinhomoeus sp. GSCO2_6. The sequence continues at coordinate 59,527 of JASAMY010003867.1, forward strand.
CAGGCGCGTGGTCCATGAAGGGTCGTCAAAGGACACGATTGCGGGATCGCCTGGAAGAGAGCGAATGACAGATGCACCATGAAGCGACACTAGGACGTTGGCGGAGGCGAACCCGTGTCGGTCGTCAGGTCGAGCACGTCGGCGCGCACCTCTGGACAGGAGGAAGACTCGCTGAAGCCGCGCTTTCCCTCTCGTCCGGCCGCGACCATCTCGGTTGTTTCGCGGAGGAAGAACACCTGTGTGACCAACCAAACAATCGCCGGACGAACACGAACAGAAGTCCTCGCCTTCTCGAGCGTCGCGTTCGCCCAGGACAGAACGCCCTTCTTGTCGATGACCGCAAACGTCGTCACGTTCCCCAAAGTTTGCACAATGTTCACAGAGTACTGGAGGTGGTCTGGACAACCTGACAAACTCAACCGTCAGCTCAACTACAGTTGTAGGCCAATTGAGTAACACTAACCTTTTACAGTGTCGAGAAAACTGGCATTTTCCAACTGCAGGAACCGTTTCACAATGCTAGTGTGAAAGACGGCGTTCGCAGCGCCCAGTAGCCAAGGTGCCGACAAGTTCAACAGCGGTAGGACGGTCATAACCAGCAGCCGCACCAATTCCAAACTGTACAGCATTCCACTCTTTGTAAGTGGCTGTCCACCAAAGTGCCCGCTAATCAAGTGCTTGACGACGCCGACGCAGAGGGCGACGAGCAAGACAGCCGGCAGGGCCTTGCTTTCCACCAGACTGTGCACGACCCTGTCGAATTCGCATTCAAAGAATGTCGGTCGAAATGCGACCGCGTCGGGCCGACTCAGTAGACGTTGGTAGAGAGAGGCGGCCGGCGTGTGGAGCGTCCGACAGAGCAGCGGAGTGGGCGGCGACACCAGTCCCGTACGGGGGTCCGTGCGCTCGCCAGGACCGTAACGGTCGCCTTTCTCGAAGACGACCGTCGGAGTCGTCGATTCGGGCAGCAGCGCCTCGCAGCGGCAGGGCGCCTCCCTGCCGGCGCGCAGCTCAATGACGTCACCGCGAGCCAGCAGCAGCAGGGGCAGGTTGACGAGACGGCCGTCTCGCAGCGTCGGCTGCAGGTTGACGCACTCCGAGGTCGGCGAGTCCAGAGGGGGACACCTGAAGGGCAAAGCAGCGACGCTTGCAAGAAACAGGCGCATACAGCGACGGGACTGTCGTCCCAACCTGAGCGTCGCCACGTCGCCTCTGCCGAGCCTGTCCAGACTGTCGAGTAGGCGCGAGCACTTGCGCTGCAGCTCCGTGCGCCGACGACGGAAGAGGACGACGCAAAGGCAGCAATTGGCAAAGGTAAGTGCCAGCGTCGCGGCCGCGCAGACGACATCTGGAGCCGCGCGGGAAGCCAGGCCGACGAGGGCCAGCGCGGCGGCCGCAGCGACGCTCGCCGTCGCGTAGACGACGCAAAAGGCGCACGGCGGTCGCGTGCCGTCGACATGGCCGTGACAGAGTCCGCGACGGATATCGGTCCAGACGGACGAAGCGACGCGCACCGCTTCGAGGGCGGCCCGACAGTCGCGCGTCAGGGTCACCAGCGCCTCTCGAGTCGTCAAGCCCTCCGCAGCGGGCCGCTGCATCGCTTACAAAAGCGCGTGCAAAGCCTCTTCTCGTCGGGTCTTCCACAAATATTTCTCCGTTTCAATAACGAAGGAGCCGTCAATACTCACTTCGACACCTTTACTTTCGCAGACTACGAACGCGAGTCCGACTAAGAAAAAACCGCCGTGTCACGACTCCCTTGCACTCTTTCTCCTAGACATAAGGCGTCGACTAGGTGGGACAGGCGACAACGCAACCCGTGGGTGGGTGGGAACACAAAGCCGCAAAACTCGACTACGCGAGATCCATCATCATAGCGAGCGATCGAGAGATCTTTTTTTTTCCGGAAGTCGGAGACAGTCAGCAGGCGGACATGAGAAGGCGCCGTCGGCTCAGCCGTTGACGGTGGCGGCCGTCTGCGCTCCCGTGGGAGCGGAGGGCGCGACGGCCGACGGTTGGGGCAGCGGCCGACGGAAGAGGATGATGTGGCGCTCTGCAACGCGTTCACGGTGCGAGCCCTTCACCCGGTGTCGCGGCGAGATCAGCGAAGCACCGGGCGAGTGGACCATGTAGTGGATCCAGCCGCGCGACTGCTGGATGCCGATGCTGCGCCACTCCGTCTCCGACATCAACCGGTTCTTGGGCACCATCTTCGCGACAGGCTTCGGCAGGTGCACGTGTCTGCCAGCGCGCAGGGGACCAGTCACCCGTCCAAACGACCCGCCCTTCCTGCCCAACGAACGCACCGATACTCGTACTTGTCGTCGCAGTACTTCTCCGAGTAGTAGATGTCCTTGACGCCGGACGACATGGCGAGTCGACACCTACAGCACTGTTGAATTGAAAGGCCTGTCGTCGTCACGCAGCCGCAAGAGTACACGACAGACAGCAACGACAGGAAGAACGAGTGCGTCGACCGTTTACTCTGAGCAACGCTGGAGGTTCACGCCGCGACAACAAACAAATGCGAGGCACAGGCGGGAGAAAAAGACGCGTGCTGAGGGGCGCACGCGGCATGACGACATCACATGCGCACTGCGCGCTGCACACTGAATGTTGATTGACTGAGCCGCGTCCGTCGTCGCCGTCCCCCAGTAAAGCTACGAAAGAAGCGAGCACCAGAGGCGGACGAGGGGCCGCCCGATGCGCCGCCGGCACCGCAAACCGCGAGCGCGCCGTCCGCCTGCTGCACAATCGGTGACTACCTACGTGTGCGTTGGTTGGTTGCTGTTGGGCGGGTCGCCTGAGGGCCTAGCTAGTGACGGGGCCGTCAGAGGCGGCGCCGATCGGTCATGACGCGCACGATGGAGCCGTGACCGCCGAGCGCGAAGAGCTTGTCGTGCCAGACGAGCAGCGTGCCGCAGGCGGGCGCGAGCTCGCTGTCGGGGGAGCCGGCCAGCTGGAAGCACTTGTACACGTACTTCATGAGCACGTCTCGCTCCGGGGCCGACAGGTCCGCCACCATGCGCTCCACGTCAGCCGCCTTGAACGACGTCAGTACGCGCGCCATCGTCTCCGCCGCGCGGTCCTTGGTCGTCTGAACGCGCGCCGCGTTCACACCTCGCAACGTTGCAGACACTCAGGCACAGACAACGCGAAAGCACCCACGTCGCTGTGACTCACCTGACTCTTGGACTTGATGGGTGCGGAGCGGAGGGCGGTCTTGAGCGCGTCAGTCGCGCGGTTGGCCCTGAGCAGCGACATGATCTCCTGGTCGTCCGGTCCGCTCGCCGACGGCGTCTCTGGCTCCTCCTCCTCGTTGTAGCGGTCTTCTGTGAACGCGTCCACGTCCAGCTTACGAAAGGCGATGTTGCCCGTGTTCTTCGTCATCGCTGCGACCCGCTGCTACAAGCGCTGGAGCCGGCAAACACGACACCGATCCTCGACCTACTCAAGGAGGCGGACTGATAAAACAACTTTTGCAGGCACTTCTCGGTTGCCGGTCACCACACACGGTTTCAGCAAAAGTTAATTGAAATCTCCTAGTTGTCCGAATTCGATTATATTGGTGCGCTCTTGAGGCTCAGTGAAAAGCTGTTCACGGAAACAATGATTTACTCAACGTTAATTAAATAAAAAATACCGTATAAAGGTTATGGTAAGCAGCGCAGACAGCTCGGACAATTGTCTTTTCATTACCTTCGACTTATTACCAAATATACCCAGCATTTAACCGGAAAGCACAGTGGCGCAGTATGCAAATTTCAATCAAGTCGAAGGCTAAGTTACTGGTTGCACAAAATGTAGTGAAGCAAGCCAAGCTTTCCCATCTTTAATCGCATCCTGACCGGATGTGGGTTGTACTTTCACTTACCTCATACTCATGCATATCATTAACGCAAACGTGCTGTTGGGGATAAAATAATGCCATCGTTGTCAACAACCCGTACCAGCCGTGCTTCCCTAGTTAATTAACGAATGACGCGCGGAGTCGCGGAATGCACAACTGGCCAAATTTGACTTGGTCTAACTTGCTTACTTCGCAGTCGGCACACTGTTAAACGAAGTCGCAAATGCAATTGTTGAGCCGTGTCATCGCTTCCATCGACCATCGCCCATGGCTGTGCAGAGAAACGCACGAGTTCTCAAAGTACTCAATTTGTTTGGGCGGAGTCTGGACGGAATCGATTCTTTTTTTGCAGTGCAACAATTACTAGGAAAATCACGAAGGCGCGCCGAATCGTCGTCATACTTCCGCTATCGAGTATTTGGACACGGATCGTTGGCTCCGTCGGCCCCACGGTGGCGTTGTGTAGTGGAGGTCCAATTAACTCGAAGACTGCGCGGCGCAAAGGAGCGGCGTCGGCTCCCACCGGTCGCGGGAGGGCGTATTGCGACGCGCGTCACGGAGGCCTGCCTGGAGAGCTGTTGGGAGGCGCTTGGCTCCGCGCCGCTGCCCATTCGAGACATGGAGCGGTCAGCGCGTGCCGACAGCTCGAATTCGGCCCGAAGTCGAGAAGCGTGCGAGCGCGCCGCCCACCGCCGCTCGCGGACCGCCTGGCCAATGCCGACGTCGTCGTCGTTGTCGTCGTCGTCAGCCGGCGCTCCAACGTCCACCCGGCGGCCGCCGACACGGAACCACGGTGAAATCGAGCCGAAAGAACCGCAACGTTCGTCCGACACGGCGAAGACAAATCGCAAGACACGCTTCACATTCCGCAGCAAGAACGGAGAGCGCTACGTCATCGACGGTGAGCTAGAGAGCAGTGGTGCTGTCGCTGATGGTGTTCGTGGTGGCCTTGTACTGCGCCATTCAATTTGTTCGCCGTCTGCTACCCAACGCAGAAACGAACAAAACCAAACCAGACGAGACGAGACGAGACGAGACGTGTAGGGCTACTCGCGTGCTACCCAGGACCTCGCAAAAAACAACAATCTGCGGTTGGCGAGCTGAATGGGGCGGCTTAAATGACTTATTAGGCGTTTCGTGCGGGTGCCGCCCTCTTCCTCCTGGCGCTGACGTCGCCTCTGGCTCGTCTCGTGTTCCTGGCTGCGCCGGCCGGCCGCGCGGACGCTCCCCAAACATTCGCTCGGCCCCGACGAGGCGAGCTCAACATCACGCAATTAAACTAACAAGGCTCCGGCCCGAGTTTTGCACCTCCTCGGCCTTTGCCTCAGCCGCTTTCTGACGCCGCGGCGGGCGAGCGTCACCGACCCCTGGGATTCGTTGGCGCGTTTCCCTCTATCGGCCCTCTGTCGGCTCGTTCGAACCGCCAACTTCTGGGCGACATTCAACCACCGTCGTTTGATAAGGCGGCGGCGGCGGCGGCGGAGGCGTTACTCGCGCTTCACCGATCGCGTCTTACTTTTTTTTTTGCTGGCCGCCGCATGGGCCATGTTCACTCTGGATGGCGGCTGCCGCGGGCTGGAAGCGGCGCTGTCCTACGCCAGGCGGCTGATCTGCCCAGCGGCCGGCGGCGGATGCGGCGGCCCGTCTGCCGACGGTGTCGGCAAAAAGAGACGCTACTGTAGGGAGTGCGGACGCTCGTCGCACTGTCGACGCTCCTCCTATGGCTCGCTGGCGTCCATCGGCAGTCGAACTTCCCTCGTCGCCAGCTCCAATCATAGTAAGCTGTTTTCCTTGGGACCCACTAATTTGCTCATTGTCACGGACGACCGACTTGGGCGCCCGCTCGGCCGGCAAGCACTCAACTCTTGCTCTCAACTTTATCCACAGCTCAGCTGCGGCCTGCGTGGTCTGCATGGGCGCAGACACGCAGAGTAACAGGCGGCCCGATGTGATTTGCGTCACTTGAGGGGCCAAACGAGTCTGAGAGTGGCCGCTGCGTGACGCTTTCCTCTCGTCTGTTGACAGCGGCAGCCGGATTGCTAATAACAGCAAGCGTTGGGGCGGACGGAAAGCAGCACATAGTCTGTCGAGAGCGCTCTCAGAGACACTGTCGTCGGCGTTGTTGTTGTGCTACTACAATGCTATGGATGACAGTCGGTTGCTACCCTAGTCTTGGTGCGTACACCAACGCAGGATGCAACCGGCTGACGACGGCGACAGCGGCGTGAGTTTCAGTGGCGTCGTCGGCCAAGAGCCCAACGTCCGCTCTGCCAGTGACGGTGTACAAGAGCGAGAAGCGGCCCGGCTGTCGCTCGCGGGAAATGTCCTCCGCCAACAGCACCACCGTCTCCCCCAGGGCGGAAGCCGAAAATGGAATCAACTGTCGACGGCGAACGACTACTACGCGACCCACCAGTCTGCATCCATCTCCGAACGAGCGGGTCGTCTGCTGCGCAGCTGCCGAATGCAAGCAGAGGCAGGAAGCGACACTCTCTGCATTGGCCAAGTTCGACGCCGTGCATGCCTTCGAATTGTTGTTCTATGACTCGACGTGCAGGTTGAAGCGGGTGCTGCAGCTGCTGGGTCGCGCTGAGGTCCCACTGTTGGAAGTTCGTGAAACGCTCGAGTACGCCACGTCGCAACTGGAGACGGCGCAGGCCGGCCAGCGTCGGTGGGTCGGTCGCGGAGACGCTGCGTCGGGAATGCCGTCTCGATCGAGGTCGCGCGCAGGCCGCAGTGTCGAGGGGCCGACGCCGACAGGCGGACGGCGACGGAAGAGGAGGAGGAGCTGGCCGAACTGACGCCCGACGCCGTTCCGGAGGACGTCCGCGACTGGCTCGCGGCCACCTTCACCCGCAAGTCCATCTCAATGCATCGACCCAAGCCTAAGTTCAAATCGGTCGCGCACGCCATCCGCACCGGCATCTTTTTCGAAAAGTAGCATCGAACACGGCACTTTGAATTCAGCGTCGGACGTCGATCCGTTTAGAATGTTTCGAAAGAACCAAAGGCTGGCTGCCGCGATTCCCGAAGACGTATTCGACGCTCTCGCCGTAAGTGCTGCAAGTTGAGAATACAGTAACTCATACCAGAGCAAAGTTTCACGACTAGGACTCAGATAGTTGGAGCTTCGATTCCTTTCGATTAGACGAAGTGTCAAACGGACACGCCCTGAGATACGTCGGGCTGAATCTCTTCAACAAGTACAGCTTTTTCGATCGCTTCCGGGTATGGCGTGTGCTACGTGCGCAGGAAACGATGTGTACATGCTCGCGTGCGTACGGTGAGCCAATGTGTATGTGGGGCACGTTGCCTTTGCAGTTGTCGCCAGTCGTGCTGGAGCGATTCCTGAATCGACTGGAAGAGGGCTACAGCAGACACGGCAATCCTTATCACAACCTCGTGCACGCCGCGGACGTGACGCACACCGTCCACTGGATGCTGTCAGAGACGGGACTGTCGGTACTGACCAGCTGCTACGCTGCGCCATGCGCCATGCGCTGCGCTGCGCTGACTGCGGCCCGGTTGGGAGTCTAGAATGCTCTGTCGGACGTGGAGCTGCTGGCCGCGATCTTTGCGGCGCTGATCCACGACGTCGAGCACACGGGCCACACGAACGCCTTCCACGTCCAGTCCGAGTAGGAGAGGGAATCATGGAGGGGCAGGGGGCTGACTTGCGGTGTCTGTGCGCTGCAGGAGCGAGCTGGCGCTGCTCTACAACGACCAGAACGTCCTCGAAAGCCACCACGCCAGCACCGGCTTTCGCCTTCTGCGCGCAGAAAACGACGAGACAAACATCGTCGCGGGCCTCTCCAGAGAGGAATTCCGAGAATTTCGCGCGCTCGTCGTCGACATGGTCCTTGCTACGGACATGTCCAGCCACTTTGTCCAGCTGAACTCACTGAAGACGCTCGTGGCGCTTCCTGAGCAGTGAGTCAGTTGTACTGCCTGTTCAGTGAGATAATCCAAACGTAATCTTCCGGCTATAGAATCGACAAGTCAAAAGCGCTTTGCTGGCTGGTGCACGCCAGCGACATCTCGCACCCGGCCAAGCCGTTCCACCTGCACCGGCGTTGGACTGCTCTTCTTCTAGAGGAGTTCTTCCGACAAGGCGATCTGGAGCTCCAGCATAACTGGCCAATCTCGCCGCTGTGCGACCGCCACAGCACCCACATACCTCAGTCGCAGATCGGTCAGCTCAACGCGAACGCACGACGCGACGCGAGTCGCGCAGCGCCACCTCTCTCTCAGGGTTTATCGAGTACATTGTGGAGCCGACGCTGCAAGTAGTCGGCAGCATGCTGCAGAAGCTGGCCGAGGAGGCGGCGACCCCGGCCGCGGTCGAGCCCGTCTCGCCGACCTCGCCCCAGCGCTCAGAGACGAACGTGTCGTCGCCACTCGCACAGTGCGCCTCGCTCGGCGCAACCGGCGATTCCGCCCCGTTCGATGAGTCGAGCTCTAGACCACTCAACTGCCGGTCGTCACCAGGGCGTCGCCCCAGACTGCCCTGGAGGAACGAGGCCGGACAAATTGTCTTGCCGCAGCCTTGGATACGGTGCATGTCCGAAAACAAGAAGGCGTGGAAAATGCAGGCAGACAAAGGTGAGAGTTGCTGTGGTTCGCCAAAACAAGCCCGTCGCCTAGTGGCCGTCTCGCTACCTAGGAAACGCACAACGAGAACCGGACTAAGCATCTACGCAAGACGATCCGAAAAAAGCGAAATTGTATTTGGCGGAATCAATAGGGTTCAAGGCGAGAAAATGCAACGGAGCAGGTTCAACTACTGGGAGCCGACACTCAACCTGTGAACAAAAGCTGTGATGTCGTACATTCTCTTCGTTATGCAATTGTACAGTTCTGCGTTGTACCTTCTAGTCAAACGAGTTCTAGTCTACCTTCTAGTCTACCTTCTAGTCAAAGAATCCCAGCACTACAATCGCCTTTTTTCCACAACTCTTCAATTGTCATATTATTTCGGTGTTACGGACCAGCTACAGAGTCGATAAAAAATTTCTTGGGTGTGGTGGTGAGAACGAAACCGACGGTGTCAGTTGAAAACCGCACACGTTAAAAACCGCACACGTCAAAAACCGCACACGTTAAAAAGCGCACACGTTGAAATTTCTCATTGCATCAAGCCGCTGCTATCAACACAATGAGAACATTCCCCTGGCATGTCAATAAGCAATCCCGTTGTATTTAGCACATTGCTGTACCCACAAGAAACCCTGATGCACTTTCGTTCTCCAAAATACAAACTGGCATCGAGCAACAATAAAGGCGCACTGGCTATTGCTGCACATCACCGATATCCATTGTGGCTCACGTTCTCCGCCTGGGCCTGACGTACGGACGACGTCATCGGATTATGGGCTGCCACGCAGTCCAAGTCGTCCAACATGTCGCTAAGCGCTGTCGCGCGCGCGAGAGAGCCGTTTCCGAGTCCCTGTATTCGGGTCGGCGCATGCCGGCCGCGCACGACCGGAGCGCTGCGGCTGCGCTCTCCACGACAGCTGCTGCACGCGAGTGAGACTCGGCCAAAGGCCTGCGCTCTCGAAATCGTCCCAGCCGGCTGAAAGCCTCAAAAAATGCACATTTTCCACACCGTGCGACAATTCAGTACAGTGCGACTCGCGAGACGCGACGCGTTCTTCAATCCCAGCCTGCGATGCTCTGGATCCGCCACCCATCTGCTTCCAATCCGAAGGCTCACGTCGGCCTTTCTCTGCCTGAGTTGTGAGAACCAATACAAAAAAAATAATAATATGGAGATAAGCAGGCAAGACAGCACCAGCCCCTTTCGCGCGTCTAGCAATGGATTGGCAGGCTACAGCGAGCGTAGCGATTCTCCATCGTTGCTGACCCTGTGGATGATAAACACAAACGTGTATTCGATTCTCGCGGCTCGAACAATCACCCGTCCGCCCTTCTAGCGGCCGAACACCGCCTCGGTTCCGGCCATTATCGATTTTTGCTCAACCCAAGAAATTCAAACCTTTAGTGTGCAAAGTTTTGAATTGCGCGTGTGCGGTTCTTAACGTGTGCGGTTTTTAAGCGTAACCGAAACCGACGGACGAATCATCCAACTGTAGACGAAAAAGATGTCTTCGAGGTAGCTGTTGACTTTGGGGGAAGTCGTGGTCGTTGTGCCGTTGGCGACATGGCCGCTGCGACGGAGCCGGCGGTGAGCTCCGGCGGGGCTGCCGGGACGCAGATGGCTGGACCGGGAGGCGCCTCTCAGCACGTATCGCTTCGCGACCTCTGCTGCCTCTTCTGCTGTCCGCCCTGGCCCAGCAGCATCGTCTCCAAGCTCGCCTTCATGCCGCCCGAGCCCAGCTACGCCGTCGTGCCCCAGAGCAGTTCGCCCGTCGCCGGAGTCGCAGAGTGCGTGACGACATCTATTTGCCGGTTGCGTCGCAATCCCAGCTGGCTCCTCGCACGGGGGCACATTTTAGGCGCTGGTCGCTGCAGCTGGTGGAGGGCAAGGCGGACTGGCCGCACGGCCCTTCGGAGTTCCGCAACGTCGACGTCTGCTACACGCGCTCGTCGCGCCGCAACCGCGTCGCCTGTCTGCACGTGAAGCCGTGCGGCAGCGAGCCGCGCTTCACCATCCTCTTCAGTCACGGCAACGCGGTCGATCTGGGACAGATGTGCAGTTTCTACTACGGACTGGGATTTCGGCTCGGCTGCAACGTCTTCTCTTACGACTATTCCGGTCGGGCGCAATGCTTGGCGTTGAGAATCAACTTTCGACACGTGTTGTGCGTCTGTGCGCTCTGTAGGCTACGGCTGCAGCACCGGTCGTCCCACGGAGAAGAACATGTACGCGGACATCGGCGCCGCGTGGGAGGTGCTGACGGGCCGGCTGGCGGTGGCGCCGTCGCGCGTGATCCTCTACGGACAGAGCATCGGCACGGTGCCCACCATCGACCTCGCGTCCAAGCACGCCGACGTCGCGGCCGTCGTCCTTCACTCGCCGCTCCTCTCCGGCATGCGCGTCGCCTTTCCCGCCACGCAGCGCACCTGGTGCTGCGACGCGTTCCCCAGGTGCCTCCCTCCCCCTCCCCCTCCCTCCCTCCCTGCCAGCCTCTCTGCCTGTTCCCCCCCCCCCCACTCTGAGACTTCCGACGCGTCCTTGCAGCATCGAGAAGATTCCCAAGGTGAACTCGCCGACGCTGGTGATCCACGGCACCGAGGACGAGGTGATCGACTTCTCGCACGGCGTCTCCATCTACGAGCGCTGTCCCGCCTCCGTCGAGCCGCTCTGGGTGCCGGGCGCGGGCCACAACGACGTCGAGCTCCACTCCGCCTACCTCGACCGTCTCAAGCAGTTCATCGACGAGCGACACGCCGACGCCCTCTCCTCCTCCTCCTCGCCCTCCTCCCGAGACTCCCACTCCGCCGCATCGCCCACCCGCGTCGACGCCGCCTCCCTCCTGAGGACTGACGACGGCGCTGCCTCCGCCAAGAAGTGAACGCGACTGTTCGTTCGTCGCATCTTTGCCGCCGGGACGTCACTGGGCGCCCGGCGCGCTCCCCACTCTTTCGGCGAACATTTCATTGTACTGAAAGCAAGCAGGTCGTCAACACCTCCATCGTCCCCCTGCGCCAGCCACGAATCATCGCGATTGGTGTGTGTGTGTGTGTCTCTCTCTCTCTGTATCTCTCTCCTTCACTCTCTTTCCTGGGTCACTCCTGTGCGCGTTTTCACGTTATCTCTGTATACGAACGTAACGAGGAACAGGTACCGACTGTGACGACGTGTTGCGTTCCGTTTGTGCACTACGGACCGACATGCTCCAAAAGTCGTTGCCATGGCTACCATAAACGTGGGCCGCCGTCAGACGCGTCTCTTGGCGATATACAGTAACCGGCCGAATAAACCATGTGCAGAGAGACCGGTACATGGACGTGCTCCTACGCTTATCTTGCCGAGGGTCCGCAGCGCGCCTGCGTCCTGCAGTTGACCATGGTCTTGTTGTGCTTGCTGGCGTTGACTTTGGCTTGTCGGTTGTGGTTGCGCCGGTCGATATCGGCTTTCATTCTGGCCAGAGCGGCCTTTTGCTGCTGGCTCGCTGCGGCCGAGCCATTCGACGCTTTCTTCGGCGCCGCCCCGCTGCTGCCGGCCGCGCTGCCCGCGCCGCCGCCGGTGCTCGTAGAGGAGATGGAGCGGCTCAGTCTTTGAGCCGGCCGGGTGTTGCCGCCCATTCGCTGCTGAATGGACCCTCCTCTGGACGCTGCCGCGGCGCTGTCTGTCGGTTGCTGCCAAGCCGGCCGGATGTGATGCCCCAACGGCCGCGGCCACGCCTTGGTGGAGCTGTTGTTTGAGTGACACCGGACCAATGAACACTTCTGCACGCCCTCGCTCGGCAGTCGACACTCAGCCGTCGTTGTGTAGAGCGAGCGTTGTCACTGGCGTCGCGCGCTGTGACTGCGACTGCCCTTCCCACACCAATGTGACCTTCCTTCTTCACAAGGCGCGGTGCGGCGGCCTCCAGTCAGTCGCGCATGTCGTCAGAGGCAGTGTTGGCGATCCTTGTCGTCGCCGTGAGACGGCCTGCCGAGCTTTTGCGCAGATGGTAGCGCCTGCGTGGCCGGCGACCCATGGTCCCAGGCCCCTTACTAGAGTCGATATGAAAACGTGCCATCCCTCCGAGCTTCCTTGCGTACGCTGAGTGGGCCGATGACTCATGTGTAGCGCTGGAGTGTGGGCGCTGCTGTCTGCGCTGCGTACCCGAACGCGTACACGGACGGCCGGCGCTGGAATTTTTCCGAGTAGCCGCTGTCAGCAAAGGTGCCTGAATTCGTCGTCCGCCCGTGTATCGTGCAGTCGTCTGCGTTCGACAAACCAACGGTTGCAGATAGCGCTGTGCACGAGCGCGGACTCTGAACATCATTTCCCGCTCTCACAAGGTTATTGTTGTCTGCCGGTCGTTGCGAGACCTCGTCGCTAGCGCCATGATGACATTGTGTTGTCATGTGATGCCTTGCCAGTCACTAGCGCAGTCGGCAGGCAGCCTGCTGCGAACGCTATTATGTGTGTGATGACGACGGTATCAGAGGGACAGCCGCTCTGTTTACTCTGCTCACAGCGCACTAGAGCGCCGGTCCGTCGCCTGTTGAGGGAACGCTGCGCCGCGCCAGTTTCCCTGCAGCGTACTCGTGTACGTACGTGTGTGCGTGTAGGGGGCGCGCGCATTGCGAAATGCTGAGCCAGCGCTCGCGCGAACGTAGGCGGACGCGCTGAGAAGTTGCTCGGCGCGAACGAACATGCGCGACCCGTACGTGCCCGATTTTAGATTGGCCGCGCGTTCCCATCATGGCCTCGTCCGTGTCCTCGTGTCGAGCGCAACGCCAGGGCCAGAGCGGCTCCGACAGCGGCATCACTGACGTCGAGGCGGAAAGTCCCGTCACGACGACGAGCAGCAGCAGCACGGACTCTATCCCACCCTCCACGCGCTCGGCCGTCTTCTACAAGACTCGACGAATAGCGGACGCCGTGCTGTTGTTGGACTGCGACGCTACGTCGGCGACCACCTGCAATTTCTGGAAGAGAAAACGCTCGAGCGTAGACGACCAGCTGGCCGAGACGGTGAAGCGCGTCGTCGAGGAGATGATCGAGCGCTACGAATTGGCCTTCGCCGTACGGGACGACGCCACGGGTGCGAGCGTAGCGTATGCGCCGACGGGATCGGTTGTTCAGGGCATGATCCGGGAGGTGTCTTCCTCCGAGTCGGAGGACGACTCGCCGGCGTCGGTGCGGAGCGGCAGCGGCTCCGTGGGCGACATGCTGGCCGACGTCGCCGACGGCATGTTCGTCGACCGACGGAGGAACTGGGGCCGCATCCTGGCGCTGCTCGCCTTCGCCAAATGCTGGGCCATTCAGCAGCCGCAACTCTCGGCCACGCTCAGTCAGTCCTTTGCTCGCTACGTCTCCGACAAGATGGCCGACTGGATCGACGACAACGGCGGCTGGGTGAGTCGACACCTCTCGTCCAACCACTTGGAAAGTGGCATAGGAGAGCGAGCCCTTTCAGGAGCGCGTGCCCTCCGAATTCCCGGAGCAGTCGAGCCTGGAGTCGACTCTGCTAAAGGGCGTCGTCATCACGGGAGTCAGCTTCGCCGCCATCGCCGGAGTGATCGCCGTCGCTAGACGCGCACTTTGACGTCCCCTTCCTCCCCCTCCCACTGCTTTTGTCCCTCTGTCTGTCTGTCACTAGGTGTTTGGTTGCGTCGACAAAAGCGGAACGACGCTTTCCCCCGCTGCTTCTGCCGCCGTCGCCCGTGGTCACCGACGGCGCAGCGCAGTTGTGTCACACTAAGCACATGTACCGCACATTGATTGTATTTCTGAGTACTAGCTAGCTAGCTAGCGGTGAAGCGCGTGCTGGTGACGTCCGTCTACGGAGGAGGTGGAGGGGCGCGCCGGCTCGGCGACGGTGGGCCAGTCGGAGGCGGCCAGCGGACGCGACTGTCGATGGTAGTCGAGCGGCGCCGACCCGCCGAAGGCGCGTCTCTCGGCGGGGCCCCTCTTTAGCTTGTCCTCCAGGTACTCGACGAACCAGCCCGAGACCCGCAGCGCCGAATAATAAGCACAATACTGCAGCACCAGCGCGCCGAAACCCTGAAAGCCAACCGTCGACAACCCGTAATTCGGCGCGACGCAGACGAGTCTAGCGGTGTGCGTCCTCGCCTTGTAGAAGCCCCAGAGGCCCTGGGATTGCGACACTTGCGCCACGCAGCTGAAGAATCCGCCGTAGCGCGTGTTCACCGAGGTCGTCTTGATGAGCTCGTCGTCGAGAGTATCGATTAGCGTCCGCGTGCCTGCGATCGGGTATCATCTGGTGCGTACGGCAACGACGGACGCGCGCCCGCTCTGCCGACCCTGTATGAAGAGCTTGTGCTGAACCAGCTCGAGCGGGAAGAGCGCCAGGTCGGCTGCGCACTTGGACGCGAGACCGGCCAGCAGGTCCGGGTAGTACGAGTCGAAGGCCGTCCTACTCTGGGCCGGCTTTCGCAACTGCGCAAGCAAAGGAGAGTGGTCGTGCGGACCGGGGGGGGTGGCAATCCAGACACGGCACGTACGACGCGCTTGCGTATGAGCTGAAAGACGAAGTGGCGCGTCAGCTCCGCCAGCGCGTAGTGCGCCAGTCCGTAGCCGACGTGGACGGGCGCCAGCGCCAAGACGGCCAGTCGACGCTGACTGTCGCCCCGCGGACCCCACAGATCGTCGCCGAGACGGCCCAGGCCCTCGCGGATGAATTCGTGGAAGGACGGCAGCTCCACCGACACACCGCTCTGCAACAACCACAACCCGGAGAGGCGTGATTAGCAGTCGACAAGCCGAACGGTGGTGGGTGTCCCATACTCGGACGGTCTCGATGAAACTCGCGACGGCCAACGGTGTCGTCAACGTCAACGCCATGCTGCAATACGCGAGCCAACTGTCGACGCGCGTCAGTGGCACACCCCAAAGAGGTCGGCGCAAGCAGCACAGGAATGCGCAGCGCACCCTTTGAGCGCGAGGTGCTTGAGCAGCTTCCGCCTGCTGGAGCTTTCGGAGACGGTCCTAAAAGCGTCGTCAAATCGTGAGCGTTTCTCAGCGTGTCGAGGGGGGGGGGGGGGCAGGGCGAACTTGGGTAGGCCTAGGAGGTCGGCAAGAACGTGCTCGACGCCGTAGACGATGACGCCCAGCATCGCGCTGCTGGGCAGTCCTTTGACGAACGTCGACGCGCCCTCAACACACGGCGCGCGCGCGCTCTGTCGATGCGACGGAGCCCAAGACGACGACATACCTGCTTCGAGTACAGCCCCAGAATGGGCGGCACGAGCGTCACCGGAGTCGTGTGGTAGTGCAGGGGCGCTACGCTCACCTAAATCGCACTCCAGGAGAATTTTGAGAATGCACAGACACCATTCCTCTCCTCACTTGACACTGCCGACGGAGAATAATCAACGGATGCGAGAGCAGATGCTCTCCGACGAGTCTAGGCGCCGAGAAAAGTGTGGGCGGGTCGACGCACGCCGTGTGACTAGGGAACGTACTTGCCGACACCCAGACCGGCTCCGGCCAGCTGCTCGAAGAGGCCGTGCGTCGACTCGGCCACCGGCGGCGGGTCGGCCGGCACGTACGCCTGGTCCGCTGCGAACGCGCCGTACGAGGACGGGCCGGTTGGGCGTCGGCCGCCCTCCTCATGTCTAGTTTGACCTGCGACACGAAGAAGGGCAGTACGTAGACACTGAGAGACCGCCATACTTATCGACAACTGCACCTGTCCAGTCGTCCCACTGGTCGTCGTAGAGGCGTAGCGAGGCGCTGTCGAGACCCAGCTGAGCTCGCGATGGCGGCGACGCGTTGCGGACGAGCGAAGACGACGAACGCGCACCCCACAGCTGCGAAGATGGCACCCCGCGCAGAGAAGGCTCCGACGGCCGACGATCCATCGCCTCGCCCCACCTCGAACGCGTCTCGTCGTCATTCATGACCGCTTTCCTAGCAGCCCGACACCCGCCGCGTCGATTTCAAAAAAAATCCTTATTCGTGACATTCTTTCTCGCACCAAAGTATTTCGTTCAAAACCGACAGTGGTAGTATCGAAGCGCGCCGGTCAGATGTCACTCGTTTTCAATGGGAATGATGACTTGTTTCATGAATTCGCCGAAAAGCTTGTCTTTCTTGACAGCTGATCGCAGATGCTCCAGGTGCACCGTCGCAGCTCCGCAGGCATTCGCTTCGTCCGCCGCCAGGGTCACCAGTTCGCGGCACAAGCGGCCGACGAGCGTCTCCAGTAGCTCGGCAGCGTCGGCGTCCATGTCCTTCGAGAAACGCGAGAAGGCGGCCGCTCGCCAGCACGCGCTGTCTGGCGTCTTCGTGTCGACGTCTTCAGCAGGCAGTCGTGGAGAGAAGTGCTCCAGCTCCGTCGTGGCGAACGACACGGCTCCCGCATCGCGTTGAGTCTCGACGACCTGCTGCTCGTGTGTCTCCTCCGACGAGGAAGACTCCTCTGTCCGCATCTCATAATGCAGAAAGTGAACGACGTCCTTTGCCACTGGACGAGGAGAGACGCTGCTCGTCTTCGGAGTGCTCGCCGTCACCACTGTCGCCGTGCTTGGCTTGGGCGAATCTCGTGTTTCCCACTGAGTCTCGTCGAAGTTGTCGTCACTGAGACTGTTGTTGGTCGACGGCGTCAAATTCGTCGTGACCTCGGGCACCGTTTTGAGCGACGACTGAAGAGAGCTGTCGTCGTCGGCAGTGTAACTCAAATTTGGCGACGAAGCTGCGCTTGTCGACAGCATCCGTTCGCCTGTCGCCGCAACCCATTTCGACATGGCCTGCTGATACTTGAAGTCCTCGCTATCGTCCGCCGCGCTTTCCTCTGCTGGCGGTCCAGTCGGTTGCTGAGCAGCCGCTTTTTTGAACAGACTAGCGGACTGAACGCACTGTAGAACGTCGAGCTGGAGCTGCAGGTCCACGGCAACGACTTCGATGCTCTGATCGTTCGTCGATTTCTTTGGGGCACTGCATGACGGACAGACAACTGACGCTTGGCAGACCGCCGTACGGTCGACTTGCGGCTGCTGGGGAGCCGTCGCCATCGTTTCTTCTCGCGCTTCCTGCTGGTGAGCCGTCGCGGTGGCTTCATCTTGCGGCTCCTCCTGCCGCGCGAGAGCTCTGCATGCGGCAGCGCTGAGTCCGTCGAATCGGAACGTCTCCGAAGTCTCGCGCTGCAGCCTGCCGACGCCGTAGAACCGAAAGCGAGTGCGCCCGGCCACCGCCTCCGAGTCGCCGGGGACGTCGTCGCAGCGCACGAGCCTTCCGCGCGCGAAGAACGGCTCGCCGGGACCCTGCACCGCCGTCAGGCCCCAGCCGCGCTCGATCTCCTCGTTCGCCGGCGCTCGCGCGGCCGGCGCTCCAACCACTTTCACACCACCACCACCACCACCACCTTCTCGTGCCACCGACTGACTCGTGCCCATTCTTCGACACTCCTCCGAACTCACAATTCTCCTCGCAAACGCACACTGGTCTCCACCTCAGTCGACTTTTGTTATTGTCGTTTACAGCAGACGTTTAGGGCGTCGCATTCCAACGTTTTTGCAGTGCAGTTTATGAAGAGTTCAGTCGGTGTGTCTCACCACCACGTACATCGACAACTACGTACGTACAGAGACAATTGAAAGGAGTGAGAATATTAGTTGGCGGTTGCGTCGAAGCTCGAGTGTCTTAAGTGAAGTGAACGTTCGCGGACGAACGCGTTTTCAGTTGGCCAATGGTGAGTCGCGCGAGTGACGAGTCGGCCGGCAGGGAGGGTGGGCTCTCGGCCGCGCGCGTTGGAGTGTGCGCGCACTGCGCCGCCGGCAGCCGCCTCAGCCGAGCCGCCAACTGACTGCTCTGCGCGCAATACCAGACGAGAAGGAAGGAACGAGCTGCCGAATCACTGCGCCCGTCGCCTCGCGCCGATCCCCTTCTTCCGACCCCTTCGGTGCTTCTCGTCGACTTTTACTCGCGTTCCAATATTGGCGCACCAGCAAACGCCATGGACAATAACCAACTCACTTCTCCACCAGGAAGTCTCCGCGACATTCTATTGGGCGAACCAATCGGAGACTATCCAACTTCGACGCCGACACCGCTCTTGCTGCCTGCGGAGAATGGAACTTCGACTCATCCGCCCCTCTTCGGAGCCTCTGCTGTCGGCCAGCCTCCTCCCCCTCCTCTGCAGCACTATCTCACCATCTTTGAACAGCCAAAAGAACGCTGTCGATTTCGCTACAAGGCGGAGGCCAAACGAGCCGCAGCCGCGGCCGGTCCAAGTCACTGTCAAGCGCAGAAGAAACTGTCGTGTCCCAAAATCCAGGTGGCGTTTAAATTACTCTGGCAAGCGTGCAATGCGTAAACTACATAGGTACATACGTATACATGTAGTTGTGTAGGTGTGGAACGTGCCAAGAGACTGCGTGTCGTGTCGCGTGCTGGCCCGTCTTTACACAACAGAGGAATCTCCCAGACTCCACGTGAACGAGCTCTGCGGCCCCGGCTGCGGAGACGACGGCCTCTGCCTGGTCGAATTGAACCGGCCGCTCGACGGGGCGGTCGTCGAGTAAGTAAAGTAGTCCGTTGTTGTGTTGCACTCGTGATGCCACGTCGCACGACGCGGCTGGCAGGTTTTCGCCGGAGGCTATGGAATTCTTGTGCGGTAGGGATGTGCCATCCCCCGCGCCTGCCGCCATTAGGGATGACCGAACGATGGGATCTGTGCAGGTTCAGCGGCCTGGGCGTCGTTCGACAGAAAGAGAAAGACGTATCCGACGCGCTCTTCGAACTGTACAAGGCGACGCAGGCAGCAGACGCCGACGAGGAAGAACTTCGCCGGATGGCACTAGCTGAGACGCCGACGATGCGCGACTGTCTGCACTCCGTGCGAATTGGATTCACCGCGACTTTCTTTGACGAAAGCGGACGAGCGATGTCGACGACTCCCATCGCACTCTCTGATCCGCTTTACAACTCGCGTGAGCCTTGCTTTTTCTTCTACACTAGACTTTGCTTACGTCAGAAACTCAGCATGTGAATTCGAGCAAAGTTCAGAAAGCACTGGCTTCGCGCAGATGCGCATCGCCGAGGTGGATAAGAGTAGTGGCTCCGTCCTAGGCGGAGACAAAGTTTGGCTTCGCTGCGCATCGAGAATTCGAAAAGGTAATGGCGAGATTCGCGGGATTCTGAATGTTTGGTTCGCGCTTAACTGAATTCAGGGCAAATTGCCGTCAAATTCCACGAGCCGACGACCGGCTGGGAAGCGGACGGTGAATTCAGTGTCAACGAAGTCTACGAACAAATTCTGATTATCTTCAAGACTCCTCCTTATCACTCTCCCAACATACAACAAGCCGTGCAAGTCAACATGCACCTCTGTCGAACAACGGATGGCGAATACAGTCAGCCCGTGCAATTTGTCTATACGCCAGTCGTCGAAGGTATACGCGCGTCTGAAGTCTGAACTGCGATGACTCTAATGCGACTAATTCTTCGACCACCGCTCTTGCAACTGGCTTTGCACAGAGATTTCGGTTGCCTCCGCCAGCTGTCGTGAGAATGGGGTGCTGTGTGCCTTTCAGATGCGCCAGGGAAGCGGCGTCGCCGGGTCATTCCCACCATGGGCGACGGCTCGTTCGGCTTCAGGTGGGACGACGCCTGCGGGGGCGGCGCCCTCGGCAACGGCGCCGCTGGCCCTCAGTACTCCACCGAATACGGCGCCTATATGCCTTCGGGCGGTCGTGGCCACTATTCTTGTCCGTTTGCCGTGAAGCCCTTTGTGTGCCCCAAACTCAACGGTGCGGGCACGATCGATCGCTTGCAGACGCGTCGAACGTCGAGCGCAAAGTGGACGTGTCGGAGCACCTCAGTCTGGACGAGCTCAAGCACATGGCCACCGCCGCTGACGGTCGACTGCACAAGGTGCTGACCGAGCTGTGGCTCTGCCAGCTGAACGCTCTCTGGACCTTTGCCTCCGAAGGCGACCCGCAACCCTTTGTCATGGTAGGCGATAGAACACCGACAACAGAACCTTCACCATGCCTACAGATGCCGCGTGCATTCAGACGGCCAAGCACCTCATTGGCTACCAAATTGAAGAGGACGCTAACACGTGAGTGGTGGGCGGGCAGGTTTTACTCTAATCGCTTCGTCCGTCTGACGCGTCGCTTGGGTCCGCTGCTTTCTCTTGGCGCGTCCAGGCCCCAGGGTCGCCAGCGGTAGGGGCTAAGCTGGGGTGTTTGGGGGCTTTCGAAGCCGTCCTCCAACGCAGCTGTTGGCCACGACCGCTTCCGAGGCGCAGCCAAAAACAAGGGCGTCCAACAAGGTCTCGGGCGTGTGGTCCTCGATGGAAGCGTCGCAGAGGTCGATGGTGAAGAAGTCCATCCAGTGGTTGGGCGCCAGCTCGCCGCACTGACCGTCCAAACCGAGCGACTTGGCACCGTTCTTCGTCGCCAGCTTGAACAACTCGGCTACGATCCTGGATCCTCGCAGGGGGCGCACGCCTCTTTCGTTGTGCTTCAGCTGCAATTCAATTCGTGTCAACCTTAACTTGACTCTAACAACGTTATCGTTGAATAATATACCGTAATCTGCACAGTTTACGGTGGATCTCTGGAAAGTACGATACTAATTTTTGCATATGCCACAGTTTTCAGCCAGTTTTCAGTTTTTGCATATGCCACGAGTCAGCGTATGTACTGTATTGTCAGCTTTTGAGGTAAATCAGATTAGGATTGTCCTTCAGTGAATTGAATTAGGCGAATGTACCACAATAAATGCACTGTGCTCATATGCACAGTGCTCTCATTGCCCCTCTCATGCTGCCCCAAAGCTTGTTACTCAAATCGGTAAATCGGTACCTGCTGTCCATACGTCAACCAGCGCATTTCCTCGAGCATGCAGACGCGGTTGTTGCAGTCGGTGCCGAGGCAGAGGCTCCTCGCGGCGTCTGAGAGGGCGCTGAGAGCCGGGATGCCATCCCCCAGATAGCCTAGACGTGACTCTGTGGGTTCAACTCGGTTTTGGGTCTCTGTTCGCGACCGCATGCGCAGATTTGCCAATATTTGCGCTTAGCGCGTGGTAAACTGCGCCCCTGCGTCTGAGCAGATTACCTTCAGTTAGTGGGCACACGCAAATGTTGGCGCCGGTCGCTGTCAGCTCTGCCAGTTGACCGGCATCCGTGAAGCTGCAGTGGACGGCGGTGAGTTTTTCGTCTGGAGCCAGCGACCTTAGAATGAATCCCGTTGGCGACATGCCGAAGTGTTGTCGGCAGTCACTGATTTCCTGCACGATTTTCCGCCAGTAGAAGCGTTTTGGAAAGGTCGGCCGATCGGCTACAGGGACCTTTGGCTGCTCCTCGACGTGCATGTGAAAGGGCAGATTCCGCTTTTTCGCTTCGCCACGAAATTGAAGGAGGTTGGCTTCTCCGACCGCTCGGATCGAATGCGCTAAACGTGCTCTTGACAATTGGCGGGCCACGCACGGTCGGTTTTCTCTCCACCGTCGCTACTCGCTCCGCTACCTGCTACTCCGAGGCTTTGCCTGTCTTTTGTCACCACGATGCGTTCCAGCTCGTCAAAGTTTTGCCAAAACTCGTCGAGGGAGTTGCTGACGAATCGTCTTTGCGCAGGTTCAAGCGGCTTGGAAGCCTCGATCCCCGCCTGCTGATAGAGCGTTTCCAGCAATACAATTCTAGAATTGTTGGAGCTGTGCTGGCAAATGCTGAGGAGGAGGGGGACTCACCGAATGCCGGCTAGGTCAGCTGCCTCTAGAAGGACTCGGTCGAAGGCGTAGTCGGCAGCTTCGGCCCTGTCGTGATGGAAGTAGTGGAACTCGCCCACTGTGGTGATTCCGACTCGCAGCATTTCTTCAAAAGCCCCCTTGCAGCAGCGTAGAAAGCGCTGACGGTCCATGCGCTCTACGGAGCTGTACATGGCGTTGCGCCAGCCCCAAAAGGAGTCGGCAGCTGTCTCGCCGATGTGCGACTCGCCCCGCAGGCCACGGTGAAAGGCGTGAGAGTGCGCGCTCACCATCCCGGGCAGGATCGCCTAGAACGATGACGTCCTCTAACGCAGTTCTCACGCCTGGCCGGTCAGTCAGTCTCTGTCACTCGGCGTTCCAACTGAACAATCTCCTTGTCGTTCACAGCCGTCGACAGCTTCTCGATGCTCGCCACGCGCCCCTCGTTGTCGCATTTTAGAAGCACTCCTTGCTGAAAGCGGCCGTCGACGTAGATCCAGTCGGCCGTCACACACTTTCCGCGAATGTCCATGTTACCGCGCGTATAGTTTCAGAACTGCAACTGGAGAGCAGTTGTGCACGCGATTACGCAGAGTCGGCGACGTTTACACCGACTCAGTTTACACAGATTACACAAGACGGCGGCCCTCTTTATTTCTAGGGCTCTGCACGCGGCCGTCCGTGGCGGCCAATCGTCCGCTCTGATGACGCTGCTGACTGTGCTATCAAAGAGTTGCATCGACGCGCCGTCGACCATCAACCGGACCAACATCCGTCGCCAGACGCCTTTGCACTGCGCCGTGAGATTTGGGGACGCCGACGCGGTCCACTACCTGGTGGCCGCCGGCGCCGAGCGAACGCCCATCGACGTCGACGGCAACACGCCGGTTCATTATTTGGCGGACACGAGCAATGAAGTGAGTTCCAAAGCACGTCAGCAGAACTGACGAGCATCGCATTTTCTCACTAAGGCGATTTATCGCGACATCCTGTTTCCACCGGAGGACACGCCTGCCGGCAAGCAACGTGTCGAAATCTCGCTGAGAAATTCTGCCGGTCAGCGTTCTTCTGCCAGCGTACACAATAGTAGCACGCATATAGCACTGTTTACCTGCAGGTTTTGCGCCCATTCACCTCGCTGTCCGGCGTCTGAAACTGCAGCTCATTGAGGATCTCATCGAATGCGGCGCCGACGTCGACATTCCCGACCGCTGCGCGGGCAAGACGGCGCTTCACTTGGCGGTCGATGTCGGCGATGTTGAGATTGTCGAGCTGCTCGTCAAGGCGAGTGGCCACGCACTCGACGTGAAAAGAAATACGCGGATGACAAATTGTGCTGCAGAAAGGCGCCAACGTCGAAGCGGAGACGATGGACGGTCGAACAGCTCTGCACTTGGCAGTGGGGCGTCATCACGAGCTCATCGTCTGCGCCCTACTCGCCGCCGGCGCCGATGCAGACCACAAAAGCGTGCGTGGCCGTCGCGCCCCCGAGGCCGGAGACCAGACAGACGAAGGCGTCGACACGTTGGACGACGAAGAAGAGCCGCAGCAACTGTTGTCGCCTCGAGACTTCGCCACTGGAAATGAGCGACTCGTTCGACTCCTGAATGGAGAGGACATTGGCCCACTCTTTGTGAGCAACCGGCCGCCTGAGAACGACATCGTCGCGGCAAAGCCGTCGTCGGCAACTCTTGCGAGCCCAGATCGCTGGCCTCTCGCCGACGAGGACGACGTCGACATGGAGAGCGCAGCCGCAGGCCCGTCGACCAGCACACCCGCTGAATCCGCCAGCCGCCCAACGGCGTCTTTGGCCTGCCAATTTCAAGGTTGTTGTCTGGAATTCGTCGTTGCGTCCTCCGTCTCAGCGCGTACTTCCTGTTGCAGAGGATTTGGGTGCGATTGACTTCGTGACTCGTCTGCGCTTGTCGAAGCTGCTCGACTCCTCGAGACGGTGGGAACGACTGGCGTCGGCTCTGGACTGCGAGCATATGATTGAGTTCATCACAGTCTGCGTGCAGGCCGACGAGCAAGCTAGTGCGACCATACTGCTCCTCGACCAGTACGAGGTCTGTCACTTCACTGACGACGTGCGCAAGCGCGCCGCACGCACGCACGCACGCACGCACTTCGGTCAGTTTGTGGATGCTCTTCTAGGAAGGAAGAAGTCTAGGAGACGTTTGCTCGCGTTTATGTCTTTCTGCGTCCACGCATCTCACAGCTCGGTACGTTGGCTTACAGCAGCTGTCGGTGGCGTCAACGAGTCGTCTGATTCGCGCTCTCGACGAGACGGGCGAGTCGGCGGCAGTGGAGCTGCTCGTACGCAAGACGTCGGCGTCCGCTGCACAAGGCGTCCCCGCGCCCTCGACCAGCGCCTCGACGACCGCCGACGCCGTTCAGTCGAACGTCATGGACGAGTGACGAGTGATTCGATGTTTCGTGACGGTTGGGCCGCATTCGGCTGTGCGCTGCGATAATGGCAATCGCGACAAATGCAGATGTACGGTATATGCTTGAACTTGGTTGTGTACGTGCTGCGGAGGCGACTTGAACCTGCGGACACGCTCAGAGACACTGACGCTGCTGACTCACGCTCGGCCTCTTCGATCGGTTGTCACGATATCCGTGACCGTCATTAGCCCTGTCATTGTTACCCATTCATTAATTGGACCGACTCAGATTTTCCTGACGCACATAACCACCAGGCGCGAAGTCCGCTATCAGGCTAGCGTCAGGCGAGTTCGAAACACGACCCTCCCTTGGAAACGGATGACAGCTTCATTAGCTTTTTCGTTCGAGCGCCCTACGTTTCCGCCACACGCGGTGTCCTCTTTAGCCTTGAGTTGCGACGAAACGCCTCAGGAGATGAAGCTCTATCAATTCTGCCCGACGCCGCTGGCTTCTGACGAGAGCGGCCAGCGTAGCGACGGCCAGCCGGTTGCGTCAGCAGCGACGCCGCCTGTCGCGGCCGAAGCCGCTGCTGTCGGCCGGTGCCTCTCGGCTCTCCCTCTCCCATCGTCCCACTCTCCCTCGGCCCTCGCCTTGGAGCCGAGGCTGCCAAGGAGGTCGCACGGCGCTGCGCTGTGGTCGCGAAGCCGTCTCGGGGCCCGGCCCGGCCGCGTGTCGCGCTGGCTGGGGGACCGACCGCTCCGCTCTGTACCACACAATTCGTCCGACGAGCAGTAGAGGAGCGGACGGCCGCCTCTTTTTCGAACGGAGTAGAACTCGTGGCATAGCAGCGCATAGCTGCGACCTGCCGTCGCCGTCGCCTCCGCGCTCGTCGCAGCTACGGCCGCTGACGGCGGCGACAGGGCGGTGGCCTAGCGGTGTGCGGCACCGCTGAGCCAACAGAGAGGCAGCCGCGAGTGAGAGCGGCCCGGCTCCCACTAGAGGAGAAAGAGGCGCTGTCTTTTCTGCGTTACAGTTCGTGCGCGCCGTGGCTGCGTGTGAGTGTGTGAGTGTGTGAGTGGGCACCTACGTGCACGTGCGTCGTGCGTGTGTTAAGTGCCGAGGTGCGGCATTTTCCCTTTCATGCAGTTGTCTTTCTTTTGTTGTGTAGGCGGCGGCGGACAGTTTCTGCGTGACACGTGACGCGTCGAACGACGAGTTCTCGTTTTTGGCCAGCTTTGGACGCCAGTCGGCGCGGAGGCAACTGTGACTATGAGAGGCTTCAACGTTGCATTCGTTTTACTCTCATCCGCATGGCTGGGGGAAGCTGGCAAGGCCGTGACAACTTGCTCGGCTAACGGCGAATCGGCTGTATGCAGAGTCAAGACTGGAGTTGGTAGGATGGCGCTGTCAGGCCCACGAGCATCGGTTGCGCGCACACGCCATCCGTTGCCACACAGTGTGCGCCAGGCCGCTGCCCACGGCCAAGGAGCACGCGACGCAGCCGCACAATCTGAAGGTGACGCCGACGGTCTCGTTCAACGAGAGCGCCGACCCGAGCAAGCCTTACGAGCTGAGAGTCCTGATCAAGTGGCAAGTGACCAACCACGGTGAGCGCCCTCAGTGCCTTCTTTACTACGCCCACAGACCACGACAAGTCAAGTCTCTTGGCTTCAGAGGGCGCACGTGTCGCGGAAAACCTGGAAGGCTTTCGGCTGAGCATTTCAGCCGACAGCTCGGCATACCATCCGAACAGTATCTGCGTCCACATGACGCCAGCTAAGAACCGCTCGGCCGAAGTCGGCGACTCGGTATGGAACTGATGACGGGAGACGAACAGACTGTCATGACGACGACGATTCAGTTTTTCTACCATTTGGAACTCGACAACTACTTGGAATTCGACAAGACATACTTTTTTGACCTAACAGCGTACCCAAAGGCGCCGTCCGAGGAGCACGCCGACAGCCGTGGCACACACATCCTTAAACCGATGCCCTACGACCCGAGTGAGTCGCCACGCACCAGTAGTCCCTTCATTTCCTCTTGATACAAGTACCACCCATGATGATTTGATACGCATTTCAATGCGCAAAATTTCTTTAATGAAGAAAGACGTGTGGGTGGTGGTAGCTTACTGGTTTAACGAGCTTGGGAGGTGTTGGTGGCTCGCGTTGCGTCGACGGTTCTCGACCACGCGGTTGGTCGTGTCCGTCGGCCCGCGAGACCTTGCATTTCGCACTCCGCGTGCACACAATTGCGGACACGAACCATTCCGACCCGATGGCGAAGACCCTGCCTTTCCTATTTCTCTGCTTCTATCTCTCCCTCCCACCCTTTCTCCGCCCCACAGCACATCCTCTATCTCCCTCCTCTACACAGAGAAGTGGCAGTGGAGCTCGACCCGTCAAACGCTCTGCACCTCCTGTTGGCTACCCAACTGCTGCGTTCCCCCAGGAGGAGGTCTGCGCTCGACACTCTCTGCACCCCCCGTCCATTCCTCTTTCTGCCTGCGTAGAGCTTTCGAACCTAGCATGACCTATGTCAGCTTGTCTCCCTGCAGCATCGCTTTGCTAACCCCGCTTCATTCATACCGATGGATATGCTGCTGCGCACACTGAGACCGCTTTTTGCGCATGGTCGCTACCCTGTGCCGCGCACCCAAGGTCGTTTTGAGTTTCGGTCTCAAATGATTCAGCATGCCGTGATACTCCGGTAGGCAGCGTTTTTGTTCATGGCAGTCATTATTCGAACCTAGCTGCTGCTTGCTTCGCAACAAATTGGGATTTAAGCTGAGACATTTGCATTTTAGAAGTGGTTCTGCGGGAAAACAAGACTTGCGCCGAGGGATACGGTACGCGTATCTGCTGTCACTACGGACCAGCAAAGCGAATCCCACTACCTACCGCCATTTAGTACACCCGTACGCGGCGTACGCAAAGGTCGCCTTCCACAAGCTCATTGCCGACACCCTCAATCGGACAATTCACGCGAACATCTCCTTGCTGCCCGAGCACTACTGCATCGAGAGATACGTACTCTACCTGATGAAAGCAAGAGATGTGGTAGTCGGAAAAGCTACCATTTCAAAGGTTTGGAGTCGTGTTTCGGTCGCGGGGCGGATCAAGTGCGCGCTGCTTTAGGCCGACATGGTTCCATATGTGTTCCATAACATCACCGTCATGACTGCCCAGCACTTCTTTAGAAACGTGAGCTACGGCAACTACATGGTCAAAGTGCGTCGTTCGCAGGCGCTTTGCGTGTACAGCGCTGGCGCGTGCGGAATGCGCGGCTGGGAATTTAGATTTTCCCGATTCAACGCGCGTCGGACGGCCGCTGTCTCTGCCCGATCGACCCCGAATCTCAGCACCCTTCGTGCGGGTGCCTCATGACTACCTACAACGTGACAGTGCACAGTACGCGCGCTGCGTGTGGCAGTCAGTGTGCAAAGCTTCGACGGCGACGACGTCCGGTTCAGGACCGAAGCCGATGCCGACGGAAGGGCCGCCGGCGACGATCGGCCCTCCCTCGGCGGCCGACGACGACGACACCGGCTCGTCCTGGCTGCAGTGGACGGTGATGGTGTTGGTGCCGACAGCGATCGTGTGCTTCTTCCTCTTCCTTCTACTCCGACGACGCGACCGCCGTCTCGCCGCCGGTGGCAAGGCGGTGATCGCCAAGTACCGCCTGCCCCCTCTCGGCCGGCCGCTGAGCAACGAAGACGGCCGTGAGCTGCTCGCGTCGACGGGCCGTCCTCTCGTCACCCTCATCTACTCGCGCGACTCGGACGAGCACTGCGCCGCCGTGGAGGCGCTGGCGGCCCTCCTGAGCGACGCCGGCGCCGACGTCGCGCTCGACGTGTGGGACATCGCAGCCGTCGCGGCCAACAAGATCGACTGGGCGGCGAAGGTGATCGACAAGTCCGACTGCAACATCGTCGTCCACTCGGCCGGCGCTTACTTGAGGTCTGTCACCGTCCTCGCCTTTTGCGTAGCTCGAGACTAACTTGGCGTGCAGGTTTTCCGCCAAACTGGCGAACGACGGCTCGCGGCTTCAGCGCCGAGCCCCAGACCCTTTGGACGACTTGTTCACGATTATGCTGGACATGGTCGCCAGTCGCATGTACAGGTGTGTTCTCGGGGGCAGCGTTCACGTCGCGTTCGATTCCAGTCTCGCGACTACGCCTTTTCCAGCGGACGACAGCGCCAGAACGGCACGCTGCACGTCCAGTTCGCGTACACGCCCGACGAATACCAGTTGCTGTTGCTGGCGCCGACACTCCTGTACGGCGTGCCGCAGAACGTGTCGAGTTTGCTGTCCGTGGTGGGCCTCAGCACGCCGCTGGAGACGGTGGACGCGGCCGCCCGTCGCCGCCTCGCCGACGCAGTCGAAAGCGCCGCCAGCGCAATGGCCAGTTGTCCGGACTGGTTTGAGGACGGCCACGTCAGGGTGGGGGGACCTGTCGCCGTCGACGCGGCCGACGCCGTCGCGTCCGATGCCGTCGACGCCGTCGACCCTGTCGACTTGGCCGACGCTGTCGACGCTGTCGACGCCGCCGACAAGTCGCTGCTTTGCGTCGACACGGCAGGGACGCAACCGCGATTGCAGTTGAAAGACGAAAAGTCCGACAGTTCCCCTCACGACTCGGGAGTGTATACAATGTAGAAACTGTGCAGAGTTGTTCGGCCGAGTTGACGTACCATGCTGAATTTTGCGGATCTGTAGACGGCGGCAGCAGAATTTTATGAACTGCAACCTCGTTTGCTCGCTTTCCACGTTCACGATGTACTGAGGCTTTGCGCAACGTGAGTGATACGAGTTGAAGGATCGCTGTTCGTTGTTGACTATTGGGGCTCACAGCGCGTTCAACGGGCGTCACCTACATCTACATACCTATATGTACATGTACGTACAACACACAAGCGCATCTTAAGTGAAGCGCTCCTTGTCTTGCAGCACGACGTGGACCGCTTTTTTCAACTGGACTGTACATCGACCTGTTTAATCTCGAGCGCACAGTCCCACTCCGTCTCACGCAACCGGACCGGTGGGGTGAGAGCACGCCATACGCTTGTGTGTTTCGCTCGCCCCTCTGCGCTAGTACATTGTTACGAGCGGCGACACTGTGTGGCAGCCGGGCAGCCTAACCTGAATTTGAGTGTGGAGAATTTGAGCCGTCATGTCGGACCGCAGCGAAGCGGAACGTTTGATTCGAGTCCTGGATTTGCAACCGCATCCAATGTGCACGGGTGCGTTTAAGGAGGTCTTCAGGTGGGTTCTCATTTTTTTTTTGGTGCTTTCTAATCACTCGGTGAGCTGTCTCAACTCAATCAATCGCACCACTCTCAGATCATCGTCAAAAGTGGCTCGCGGTGCCGATGAGCGGTCGTTTTGCACGAGCATCTATTTCTTGGCCTACGGCGGCCGAGGGAACGCCGGCGGCTGGCGCGTTCTCAAGTCGGACGAAGTGATCGTCTGGAACAAGGGCGACCCCTTGACCGTGCGTCCGCAGTGTCGCGTCTCGCGCGCGCGCCGGAGCTAGACTCGGCCCTCGGCGCGCAGGTGCACGTCCTGGACACCAAGGATCAGTCGCACTCCGTCGTGAAAATTGGCGACGCGCTCGCCGTGGACGGCGCAGTCTTTCAGTACACGCTCCCTGCAGGCTGCCACTTCGCCACCGAGGTCGAGCGAGCGGACGGCTACTTTTTCGGCAGTGAAATTGTTGCACCGGGTGCGTGCGCGGCCGCGGCCCGTACAGCTGCCGACTCGGCCGCAGTCGACCCTCTCGCCTCCTTTAGGCTTCGACTTTGTCGACTTCCAAATGCCCACGCAGCAAGAGATGGTGGCTCTTTTCCCGAAGCACTCCGCGTTGATCGCCACTTTTTACGATAGCGCCAAGAAGTGAACAACATACAAAGGCGGCGCTTTCGCCGTCGAATTTGTTAGTCTTCCTGATTGCTCCTCGAGTTTTCAATGTGTTGCGATGCACTAGAAAGACGTTGGCCCAAGGGGGCCCTCGTCGCGTCAGAAATTCATCGTATTCAAATAGGTATACGTATGTCATGTCACTTCTGACCTTTGAAAATTTTGTTTTCGAGCGTTCTGTTCGACATTCTGCTAAATTAGAACGCTGCATGTGAAGTCCGTGAGCTGAGGGTCGCAAAGTGGTGCAGCGCGATGGGGCTGCTGCAAAGCGGATCCGAACCGAAGCGACAGGTGCCATGGTGTTGGCGCTGCGTAGCGGCGCTGTCGTCGACAGGTTCGGTGGCATCGGGCCGACGTCCGCTCGGACGACCGGCATAATTGTCGCGCGCGCGCCGTCCGCCGCCTGGGAGTTATGCGCGTTTCGTTCGGCTGACGGCCGCTCAATTGGCTTTTATCGAAAAGGCCGGGGCCGGTACGCGTGTGTGCGCTTCTGCTGGCGCCCGCTCTTACGCTTTGTTGGTGTCGTTGCTGCGGGCGGTGCGAGTCGCAAGCAACTAACCGGCGACACCACTCTCTCCCTCCAACCCTCCCCTTTCCAGTGACTCCGCAAGTCAACCGCCGCTGCTCCGACAACACCTCGCATTGTCGGTCGTCGCGTCCGTCCGTCCCATTAGCATCTCGTGTTTCTCTCTCTCTCTCTCTCTTTTTTTTTTTTTTTCTCTCTCTCCCCCCCCCTCTCTCTCTCTGTCTCTCTCTCTCTCTCTCTCTCTCTCTCTCTCTCTCTCTCTCTCTCTCTCTCTCTCTCTCTCTCTCTCTCTCTCTCTCTCTCTCTCTCTCTCTCTCTCTCTCTCTCTCTCTCTCTCTCTCTCTCTCTCTCTCTCACTCTCTCTCTCTCTCTCTCTCTCTCTCTCTCTCTCTCTCTCTCTCTCTCTCTCTCTCTCTCTCTCTCTCTCTCTCTCTCTCTCTGCCAGTGCCGCAACACGCTTAGGTCACGGCCCAGCGCCAACTGGTGAATTCGCCGTCTCTGCGGGATGGCCCTCCAATTGCTCGCCTCCTTGTTTCAGCCGTAATGGAGTGCAATCAAGGACAGAAGTGTACTGGAGGAGAATTTGGTTCTCCCAGCGCGTTTCGCCAGAAGGGCGCGTGAGCTGATTAGCAACTGTCGACGGCCAGATGAGAGGCCCGGCCACTGGCGCCGAATGCCCGCGACTCGAGCTGTAGAGCTGGGCTCGCGGCCCGGACTCGTCGTCGAAAACGTCTCCTCCTTGGGGCAAAGGCCAGACGCGCCGAAGTCGGCAAGACAAATGGGTCGGAATGCCGAATAATCTGTTTCGCTCTGGAGGATCCTCCAGTGGAAGCGGTAAGCTGATTGCAAGTCCGCTGCTCGCGGCGGCGGGCGAGAGAGAGGGAGAGAGTTCGCGCCGAGTTGACGACCCGCGTATCAATCGTGCTGGCCTCGGACGGCGCAAGTTCCGAGAATAAATAATTCTGCCTTCCATTCCAGTCTTGGCTGAAAGTAGATTCTGGTCTTGACTCTTGACAAATTGCCGTGTCTCGCGTCACCAAGCAGGCCGTCCGTTGTTGGTAGGCCCGGCGACGACGGCTACGAACGCACCCCCCCCCCCCCCCACGGCCGCCACTGTCGACATGACCGACGGGGCACTTTGGCTTCAGGATCTCCATTAAAGCTTTTGCAAACACAACAAAAGTCGTGTAGCGTAGTGTGAGCATACGTACACGTACGTGGGACGTAAGTCCACAAGGCGCCAAGGCTGGAGTTGCCCTGGCTGGCTCTGTGTCCGTCTCAGTTGTCGCTTCATAATGCGGCATCCATCCGAAACCAATTGTATTGCGCAGGCCGGCCACTGTCAGTTTTATAGTGACGCGCAGGCAAATTAGAAAGTTGAGCCAAAGCGGCGGGACGTAATTTTAGGCGGCCGTTTCTCGCTCCTTTGATCGGCGACGCGTTGATTAAAGGCGGCCCCGTTGACGGCTGAGGAGTGGTGGCCAGCGTCGGCGTCGGCGTCGTCGTGTCCGCGACGGCGACGGCGGCGGCGCGGACGCGGCGACCCCTCGCCGCGGCCCCGCGTCTCCTCGGGACGACGCCTCGGTCGTTCGAGGCCAGTTGGGTGTGCTAGAGCAAGAATGAAACTCCTCCGCGGCGCCAGCGACGCTCGTCACGCTTTCTCTCTGCCAAGCGCCTCCTACCCAGCGGCCCTCCGGCGCCGACGACCCAACCGCAGCGGCGTCGATGCGCGCTGAAGCACAGCACTCGATGTACGAGGCTTTGCTCCGTGATCGCCGTCGACAGCAACCTGTGACTCAGACACACAATTCACTCGCCCGTTCAGGATGACGGTGGCACTAAACCAGTCGCTTTGGAACGACAGTTCGCTGATGTTCATTCGCCGGGACACACACCTACAATTGGAAGCCTGGGCTACCGTATGCGCTTACTTCGTAGTCATTTTTCTGACTGTCTCTGGAAACCTGCTCGTCATCGGTGCATTTCTCATGGACGCCACGCTCCAGGCGATTACCAACTACTGGATCGTTAGCCTCTCACTAACGGACATCGTTCTCGCACTCACCGTCATGCCACTGCAGGTGACTCATCGCAAGCGGCTTAGGTAATCGTGCCCTCCCAATGACGAACTGACTCACCACAGATCACCAAGGAGTTGCACCGCGATCGCTGGACGCTGGGCCAATTCGCCTGCGACATTTTTATTTGTCTGGACGTGCTCTGCTGCACGTGCAGCATCTACCACCTGGCGTTGATCAGCATCGATCGCTACTTCTGCGTCCGCTTTCCCATCGCGTACCCTTCGGTGCGGACGAGCTCTCGGACGTGCCTCGCGATCGTCGGCGCCTGGCTGAGCTGCGTCCTGCTCTCGGCGCCCCGTCTGCTCGGCTGGAAAGACGAGGCGGTCGACGAGGGCCGCTGCGCGATGACCAACACCTCGTACATGGTCTTCAGCAGCGTCGTCTCCTTCTACATGCCGCTCTCGCTGATCCTCATGACCTACGCGGGCATCTACCGCATCACGAGGGCCCGCAGTCGGCGCTTCCAGTCCGAGCTGGCCGTCTCGACGCGCAAACGCTACGACCGCTGCTGCAAGCACGCCGCCGCCCACTGCGGAGGACGGCCTCTCAACTCGAGCGTCGCCGGCCCCGTCCTCGAGACGATCGCTGAGACGACGGCCGCAGGCGCGACGACCACCAACAGCGACGAGTCGCGCTGGAGCGTCCACGACACGGCCGCCAGCCGGCCACAGAACGCGACGACCGCAGCCGCTGGCACCGCTGCTCGCGCGAGGCACAGCTCGAATGCCGTGCGCTCTCTGCGCGCGAGGATCGGCAGCCTCTTCCGGCCCGAACCGCTGCGCCGAAGCCTGACGACCGACTGTCTGCCTGTACCACTACCACTCGGCACCGTCGCATCGCAACCTGCACATGAATCTTCCAACAAGGAATCTCAAGTAACTTTCATTCCCTGTTCATCCGTGTACGTACAACTCGAAGGACCGTTGACAGTCTCCTCGTACGTACAATGTACACGTGCGACACAGATTACCGTACGACGTTGAACTACCGTATGCTTTCACGGCGTTGCGCCAAACTAATCTGCATTATACTGCAGGCAAGAAAGACAATAAATTATTACCAGAGCTACCGTATGACGTACTGTTAAGCGCCTGTCGGACATGACAACAAGGATGCAGTCTAGCCGATTTCATCCACACTCGGTCGATGCTCGTTGTCATTCGCCTTTAATACTGCGTTTGTTGCAGGAATGCGACTCGAGGTTGCCATCGCTGCGCGATGCGGGACAACAAGAGGCCGGAAAGTCGGAGCTGCGACGTCGTAGCGCGTGCGAGGAGAGCGTGGGGCAGAGCGAGGCCTCGTTCACGGCCGCGTCCGTCGAGCTGCAGCGCCGCGCACGCCCCACCGACGGCGTGGGCCGCGAGGAAGACGCGACCGAGGCCGCATCGGCGCCAGCGACGGCAGCGGCGGCGCCGATGATCGCGGTGGACCCGGCTTCCGGCGTCGTCCACCACCTGCCGAGCAGCATGT
This sequence comes from Paralinhomoeus sp. GSCO2_6, assembly GCA_030248085.1. NCBI lineage: Eukaryota > Metazoa > Nematoda > Chromadorea > Monhysterida > Linhomoeidae > Paralinhomoeus > Paralinhomoeus sp. GSCO2_6. Next base: position 94,038 of record JASAMY010003867.1, read on the forward strand.
TCTTCGAGAGCGCCGCCGGCGTCGCCGAGTCGGAGGGCCGGCGGCAGCGTCGGCTGCTGCGCGCCAAGCTGCGTCGACGCCGCCAGAAGCAGGAGAGCAGGACGGCTCGCGTCGTCGTCATCGTCATCGGCGCCTTCATCGTCTTCTGGGGGCCATTCTTCGCCTACAACGTGCTCGTGCCGCTCTGCCCCTTCCTGGGCTTCCGAGAGGTGGCCGGCCGCTGCGTGCTCGACAGCGACAAGGTCTTCAAGTGGGCGACCTTCTGGGGCTACTGCAACTCGGCCGTCAACCCCTTCATCTATACCTTCTTCAATCGGACCTTCAGACGAGCTATGGGCTCGCTGCTGTGCCTCTCGCGCCGACGAAACTCCCGAAGGCTGTGATTCGCACACTCTTGTTCCCCATAGATACCTGTAGTAACCCAAATTTTGGGACCGGAAGGGAAGAGCACCACTCCCCTTTGGGCAGAGCTAGTGGCGGAAAATTACGGTAATAGAATTACTGGATACCCAAAGCATTTTTACATACCGGTATGAGTGAGTGATGTCAGACGTACGGCAAATCGTATGGGGCAATGGGAAGAAAGAGACGTAGCTCCCAAGTTGGTCTCAAACACCTCAAAAAACATTTCCATTGGTACAGCGTACTTAGGCTGGTTGCGCTATCATGTGTGGATGGATGATAATGGAGTGAGCAACGCTTGTGATGCTTCCGTTTGCTGTCGCCGCTTCACGCATCGACACGCTCTTGACCTATACTGTTAGTGCGAGAGTCAACAAAAAACCGTCTAACAACGGAGAGTCGTGCAATACACATACAGTATCAGCAGTAGGAATTGGGTCGCAGGCTGGCGGTACGTACAACGTACAAACACATTGTCACAGCCTGTCACACCATAGCAAGCGGAAGAGTGAGTGAACTCACATGCTAACACTTTTTTGGTCCTCAACACTTTGGTTTCGTGTTTTTTCGTGTAGGTAAAGCTGCAGTGGTTGCCTTCTACAGAATGCGATACTGCTTGAGCGCAAAGACGGAGGCGCATCGCTCGTCGGCGACGTTGACCAGAGTGACTTTACGGTGTATGAGGAAGTCGGAGGCGATGAGAGGCAAGTAGTCCGAGTGACGAATAAAGTCGGCGAAGAAGGCTTCGAAGCTGGTGTACTCCATGGGGAACTTAACGGTCACGGCCCACGAGTGGAGTTCCGTGTCGATCTGGCAGAACGTGACGCCCGCCTCTCCGCCCAGGCGTCGGTCTCTGCGCAAGGCGGTCAGTATGGGGTACTCGAAGCCTTCGATGTCGAGCGTCGCCATGTGGACGATCCGCGAGCCGAGGTGCTCGTCGAGCGCCTCGTCTAGCGGCACGATCGGCACCTTCCGGAAGGTGTAGAGGCCGCTGGGCACGCGGACGCGCATCGGCAGGCTGCCCGCCGTCACGCCCACCGCGACGGGAATGACGGTGCCCCAGTGGGAGAAGTTGGCGTGCTGGTCGCTGCTCGGCTCCACGCCGAACACCGCGCAGTCGGGGAAGCGCTGCTTGAACTGCTGTTCCACCAGGTCGTCGCCGCCAATGCCGATCGTCAGCCACCGACAGCTGGCCGGCGCTCTCGACGCCTTCCGGTCGCCAGCGAACGGCAAGAAGTATTTATGCTCATCATACCTATGTACGTTAGTAACTCAGCGGACAGACACACTGTTGAACGCACTATACGAAAACAAAAATTCTACCGTCCCATGTCGAAGCTGAGAAAGTCGGAGTCGTGCACCGACGTGTGTTTGGCGAGGCAGTCTTGCAGAAGCTTAGTGAGATTCGCGTAGACTTGAAGACCACCCACTGCGTGAAGGATGCACTCGCGCAGTCGCAGGCCCGGCGCTGTCGTGGTCGTTGGCGCCGGGGCCGTCTCCGACAGCGGCTGAGCGCAGAGGATTATCGGCGGCTGTGAGCGTAGATGCGTCACCGCCAAGAGTAGCGCTGCAGCAAAGATCGTTCCAAGCACAAAGTTCCTCCTGCTCGATCCCAGGTGCTGCGAAGCCATGGGTCACTGTCGTATAATCGAGGCTCTTCAAGTGTCCATCATTTTGTCGATGCGGTGACAGAAAGAGGAAGGAAGAGCATAGGATCCAGATACAGTCAAGTGCGCGTAATCCACAAGTATTTGGGACCGTCACTATTGATTCGGATTAATCGCATTCCAGATCACACACACAATCGAGATTACGGCTTGTGGGCACTTTGGGTGACGCTCTCTATGTGTGCCGAAGCGAACAAGCAGGTTAGATTATCTAGACGTTCTTGGCTGGAGTCACTTCATAATGGACGCACCAAAGTGCTTTACGATATTCGCAGCAGGAGGCCATGTGTACACGAATTCACTCGGCTACAAAAGGCACTAAGAAATCCGGATTGTACACGTGGAGCTCACATCCGGATTAGGCACATCCCGATTACACACACTTGACTGTACGTGGATTTCACGGCCGAGAGTGGTCCTTGCGTTGATTCGTTGGTTTTGGAGAACTCACGAAGTCGAAACGAGTCGTCGCGCCGCACTCACTCTCTATGGTGAACGAGAGCAAAGTGCCCGCTGCCTGCCGACCTGCCAGGAGAGTCGGCGAAGGCGCGAGCGCACGCGTTGATGCGTTCGCGCGCGCGCGCCGCCGCCGCCTTTTCGGTGGTGCGCAGATTTCGGACCTGACCCGAGAGCGCAGGTCGAATTCTTCCTGTCACTGCCGCGAGCGAAATCATCTGCGCGCGCGCACGTTGTGTAAGGCACCATTTCTGCAACATATTGCGTGTCTTGCTCGCCGTATGTGCGCCTTGCTTGTCAAGAGGAAATGACCTTTATAAAGTTTGCAAGTTTTGTACCCTAGTCGGCTGTTGTTTTCGCTCGACAAGATCTCTTGCAGACCCACATCACAAGACGCGTTGTGGTCTCTGCCCTCACGTCGACCTGTTGCACCACCGTGCATCATTCCACCAGCGTATGCGACATGTGCTGCGCAAGCCACGCAGGTACGCGTCTTCGTGTTTGGCAACTAAGAGCGAAATGAAACTTTGGATGGTGGCCAGAGCGCCGGCCGACCAAGCAAGGCGTCGCAACGACTGCGGGCTCGGACGACCATTAGGACGGCGCGCGCTGATAAGAACGACATGGGCCCACTAGGAGGTCGTTTGACCGCGGCCGCGCCGCCGGGGTCACGTCGACTCCCTATGCGTGCCAGTGTTCATTCACCATGTCTGGTCGGTGCCGCTTCCCTGCGCTGCCGTTGCAGCAGCTACTGCTCGTGCTTCTTGCAGCGTCGGCGGCGACGCGACAGAGCGGATCCGCTTGCGTGGAGGAGTGCGACCGATGCGTCGCGCCCTGCTCCTGGTGTCGACGGAGAGGCGTGACGCTGCTCTGCCTCGACTCCGACGACTACGTCGTCATGGGCAGGCACTACGGCGAGGCGCTGGCCGAGCCGCTCGCCACGTCGCTCCGCCTGCTCAAGCAGCACTATTGCGACCTCGGTGGCTTGACCTACCGACAACTCGTCGACAAGGCCATGGTCTTTCAGCGTCGCTACTCGTACCAGTTCACCGACTTTCTTATCGTTAGTATCCGATCGTTGTAGACGGGCTCGTGTCGTGCGGGTAGTGTACATAGGTACATGTTTATGACTGTTTCAGGGCATGGCTGCGGGGGCGAACTTGACTTTCGAAGACGCAGTCATACTCAATGGCATGGAGACGATTGGAGGAGTAGCTGACGATGGCAGTAGCAGCAACGAAAAGCAGTTGACATTTGGATGCGCCTTTGGCTACGTGAAGACGCCGTCTGGAGGCAAGATCCTACGAAACTACGACTACAGCAAGCCGTTTGACGCCATCGCGAAGAACCTCGTCGTGGCCATCTTGAAGAGGAAGAACACAGTGCCGACCGCAATCATTGGTGAGACAGCGCATGAGGGAGGACCGATTGAAGAAAGGATCGCTCGGGTGGACGGACACGTGCAGGCATGCCGGGCCAGATCTATTGTCCCACCTGCCTCAATGGAAAGGGCATCTTTCTGGAGCTGAACAACGGAATGCCGTCTGGAGGATTCACGCCTCAGCTGCACAGGAAGTCCATGCTGATCAACATGCTAGAGGCTTTGCAAAACTCCGAAAGTATGCCTCGTCTCAAGGAGGTGTGTCATTGACTTGTCTATTCGTGCTCGTTCGTTTGACTGATCAACTCACCACAAGGCACTCAATTCGCTGGAGTCGGACTACTCGCTAATCGTCAACATGGCTTCCGCTGAGGAACTCTTTTCGATCGAGTACTCCGCCACGCTCGGCAGCGTGCCCATGAACCACGACGGTTGGCCAGTCGCTGTCGATCTCGGTGCGCCTATCAAAAGCGCAAGACACGCTTATCAGGTCGTCTGTTCGTCTCGACTAACCACTACCTGAACAAGACGGGCTGGGACTGGGGAGGGGCGGTGCCGGTGCCAACCGACCTGACCACCTGGCTGGGAGTGACGCGGCGGCGCAACCTCCTCCGAGTGCTGGGCCTGCTCAGCCGCTCCCGGTTCGACATCGGCATGGAGCTGCTCAAGGCCGTCCAAGACCTGCCCATCCTTAGAGGCGGTGCACGCGTCCCCTTCACCATCTACCAAATGGTCTTCGATCCCAAGACAATGTGTTTGGCCATAATTTCCAGAAAGCAAGGCGACTGGGCAGAGTTTCAACTACACAAATTCATGAGCTAGCGCTAGAACGGAGTTAGAGAACCAACGGATCTAGGCGCAGCTAAAAACGTCGATTGCGAAATACATTCGCTGTAGGAAATAAATACTGTTTGGATACTCTACAAACAAGACGCACGCTCCATTGTACTTTCGCCTACAATGATACCTTTACAAACAAACACTGTCAGGGTTTGACGCAAATTGCACATCGCAACTGTCATTTTCGCTGACTACCGCGGATGAGTGCCTCTAGCCATTTGTAAACAAGAGGCGCAGCCATCCAGCCGGCGATTGGGCCAAGCCAGTAGACGAAGAAGTGCTCTGGAGCGCTGACGCCCTTGCAGCCCCACATGGCCCCCGTGGCGCTGATTGGATTGAAGCACATGCCCGTGTACTCGAGTCCTGCACGACAAGAAAAAACTTCCCTATGCGGGGCGCTGCCTGCCGAGGCCAGGCACCGACCGAGCATGGTGATTGCCGATATTTCAACGCTGACAAGCGCGTAGTAGACATCGACGCCCAGAGTGAAGCGGTCGAGGTAAAGGCCGAAGAGGCGGTCGACAAACGTGGCCGCTGCCTCGATCGCGACGCCGGCCAGCGGAGAGACCTGCCATAGCCGCACCGCGTGTCGGCTACCGCAGGGGGCGCTCCGTCAAACGTATGTAATGCGCGTACGTTGAGCCAGCTGTGGCAGTCGCGGCGTCTGACGAGAGAGGCGTGACTGGGACTCAGTTCGAGGCTCCAGACGAACCGGCTACAGGCGGCGGCGAGAGCGGCCGACGCCGCCTCGAGCACCAGCACGCGACAGAAGCGGCCGACGGTGATGGTCCGCTTCACGAGGACGTCCTCGACTAGAGGACAGGGGTTCGCGTAGCTGCCAGTGCCGCGCTGGCCTCGGTAGCGCGCGAACAGCACCGCGGTCAGAGCCGCCATGTATGCGCCGTCTCCGTAGACGTGACGCACGTTCGAAGCCTCCGAAGCAAACAGGAATTTCTGCACCGTCGTCACTACCTCTGCAAAAGGTACAGTGTATGCACAGACCAAATAGGTACATACGCAGCAGACAGAAAAGAATACAAGAGAGTTCTATATATAGTTTATCGAGTCCTGCGGCGCGTGCAACCTGAGAGATCTTGTTTTAGGCGCGGCTCCTTGCGGCGAATGAAGAAGCGACACGCTTCCGCGACCAAGAGTACAAAGAGAAAGAATCCGCCTGAGATGACGTAATCCTGCATGGTAGCGCCAACAACAAGGTTGTTCCGTTTCACGCAGCGGCTTCGCTTGCGACTAGCGCGAGCGCGACCGGCCTCTGGCTTTGGCGGTGGCGGCGCCGCCGAAAGACGGCAGCTGCACAAGCCCTGTCCAGCCTTACGGAGCGCACAGCAGCCGGGTTAGGCTTCATGCGCAGTGCTTTGTTTCGTACGCCGCGCTCCTCGCCAAAGATAGGTATACATTTATACGGCATGTACACAGCACAGACACAAAGTAGTAGTAGGCAGGCAGCGAGTGTGCGCGGCCGCTCCTTGCACTTCACCAGCGCTCGCGCCCTTCCCGAACAAGCTGTGTGCGCACAACCGATGTCGCAACCTAACCACGCGTACATCGGGCAGCACCAGGGTCAACCCAGAAAATATGATGCACAGCGGATCTTTCAACTACAAGGTCGCCCTATTAAATGCTGCGCAGCAGCACAATACAAATATGCGCACAAATTATATTGAAGCAAACGCATCAGAGAACGAATGATCGAACTAGAATAAAAACATTGAGAAAAAAAGGAAAAGAGAAAAGAGACATGTGGAGCCAAGCGTTGGCGGTGTTCCTGGGGTTGGTGCCGTTGCTCGTGGCCTTCTTCGTGGGCTACGCGCTGTACGAGTGGGCGACGTACACGTTGGGCTGGCTGAGCTTCCGCTCGCGCGCGAAGACGCTCAAGGCCGACTTCTACGACTGCCTCGCGAGCGCCCACCTGCTCAAGAAGATCTGGAAGAGGCAGGCGGCGTCGCGGCACGTCGCGCGCGTCCTGGCCAAGGGCACGCTGGGTCCCGGCAAGCGCCGCGAGACGCACGCCGAGGCGGACGCGCGCATGCGCGAGGAGTACTTGGCGAGCGTGGCCCAGCTCGACCTGCTGCCCGGCACGCGCGTCCCGGAGCGCCGTCGCAGCAACGCGCCCTGGTACGAGCTGTGGCTGGTCGAGGGCGGCTCCCACCTCTACGCGAGCCGACGGAGGCGGGAGCGGAGGACGATGCTGGCGCTGGTCTGGCACCTCGGTCCGGAGCGGCCGTGCCAGGCGACCGAGTTGCTGCCGCTCGAGTCGGCCGCGCCGCCGCCTGCCACGTTCTTCGGCCAGTTCCTCGACCTGCTAGGGCCAACCGACCAGTTCGTCGTGCTGGCGCTCTTCACCAACGAGGACGGCCACCTCCTCTACTGGCTCGCTGACGACGGATCCACTGCAACCGGATGGTCGGAAGAGCTTCTGCCGCGCAGCATTCTCAAGCACCACAAGGACTAGCGCTGGCTGCGTTGGCCCAGTGCCAAGAGAAAACGAAATGGCTGCGAAATGCTACCATTGAAAACTATTCAGCGCTCCATCGCAGCGAGCAAGTACACTACACCGGCAGTTCGCATGATGACTGAGTTGTGATATTGCGCTGGGTCATGGCGTTACTGTGTGTAGCGTCGCCTATTCGTTAAAGTGTGTATGTTATTTATAACTACGGTTAGACGCATCTATCTGCTCAAGGTAATCAACAAACAACAGTATACATTCGTCTTACACCCGCACATTTCTTGCGCTTTAACAATGTGCAAAACACGAATCACAAACTCCTCTGCGCACATTCGTGAGAAACGTACGACATCAGGGTAACGGTATGTACAGTCACAACGCTGCACGCGTATGTACATCGAGGTTTCGCAAACGCTTCAGTCTACGACGACCGGACTGGTGTCGACCACGAGTCTGGGGTGACGGCGCGCGATTTGGACGAGAAGGCCGCTCTCTCGAAGTTCGTGCCACTGTTCGGAGACGAAGCGTCGCGCGTGCGTCAGCAGTCGGTGGTCATTGAGCTTCGCCGCGCGGGAAAGGACGGCGCCGACGCACTCGGCCGTCATGGGGCGCTCGAGCAGCAGCCGCTTCGCGTAGCAGGCGACCGCGTCGAGCTGGTAGCTAGAGAGTCGAGTGAATTGTATCGACGAGCGACGGTCGACAGCCAGCTGCGCACCGCTGGCACAGCTCGAAGACGTCGAGGAGCGTGTCGACGTCGAGCTGGTCCAACTGCGTGCGCCGGCAGTAGAGGACGTCGAGAAAGGCGTCGACGCCCCTCTCCGAGCAGTCGGCGACGTGCAGCCGCCGCTCGCGCCGTTCGCGCATGTCGACCGCGAACGCGCGCTCCAGCACCACCGACGCGCTCGACAGCACCAGCTCGTGCACCTGTCGAGCCGTCAAGCGAGCCCACCGCTCACTAGCGACAGACGCGGCGGCAAAAACCTTGAACTCGGCGCCGGAGTCGCAGACGACGACGGCGTCGGCGACCTGCTCGAGTCCTCGCATCCGACTCAGCTGGCCAGCGGTGATGGCGAGCGCGTCCTGGGGCAGCCGACCCACTCGGATTCGGATCCAAAGCCACAAACTGTCGCCGGCGTCGAAGACAGAGAGAGGAATTTGATAAACGTTTGCAGTAGCAGACGAAACGCAAAGCAACTCTCGCCAGCATGCATGAACTTGATGTAATGCTGTCAGGGCTGGAGAGTGGGGGGGGGGGGCTACAGACAAGCTGGGAAAGGACTTTCTTGTGTGGGGAGGGGGGGGAGGGGGGCAGCCCTCAATAAGATGCCTAGGGAAAGAGATAGACGAGAGCGAGAGGTCATGCATGCTCGCCAGATGTCGTCATGAATTCGCCACACTTTCACAGTGGACTGCCTGTCGAGACCCTGCAAGCAAACGATTGTCTCGCTTTACAGCACAACAGCAGAAAGCCCCACGCACAAAACCTTGCGTCCAAAATATTTTGATATGCCAACCTCTGTAACGTCGCTAAACAGCGACACTTCGGCAAAGAAGCCCCACGCGGGGGTGTGACGGACGCTGAGCCGCCACCGCGTACCGTTTTCCAAAGAGACCTCTGCCGTCACCGGCAACACAGCTGTCACCCTCTTGAAGTTGTGAGTCGTCCAAAAAAGCGACAAGCCGTCTTCATGACACCGAACGACTCGCACCCTTGTGGACACCGCCTAAAAAATAATGATGTCACCTGTCACGCATTATACGCGCTACATGTCAACAGTCGGACCTCTCTCCACTTGCGAATCTGACGAAACAGTTTGTCGACAACAAACCAAAGCGCTGGCGACAAATCTGGGTCGCTGAGCGGGCCCTCACCCCCCTGCGCTCTGTTCTTTCTCGCTTTTTCCTACCTTTATTTGCATATAACATTGTATTAAACCGTACGTATTTGCATTCATACAAATTTTGTCTCCCACCCTCTTTCTCCCGGCGTGCAATACCACCATTATCCATCGAATACATATCCTTGGGGTCGCGCCGTCTGGCTCCGCCCCCTCTCCCTCCGCCGCTTGTTACACTCCTCTTCTCTCAATCCAACACATATACTCTCTACCCCCACATCCCTAACATCAAAACACATCACAAACTCCTCTCCACATCAAATTACACCCTTATCACTTCTCCTACCTCTCCATCCAACCCCCCCCACACCCCCCCCGCCAGCCGCTTTGGAGGCTCTACTTTTCCCCGAAGACAGAGAGAGATTGATAAACGTTTGCATAGCAGACGAAACGCAAAGCAACTCTCCCAGCATCATAACTTATTAATCTTCAGGGCTGAGAGTGGGGGGGGGGGCTAACCAACTTTTGGGGAGGCCCCTCATAAATCCTAAAAAACCCCAATCCCCCCATCCATCCCCCCCCTTCCCCACCCTCCCCCCCCCCACCACCATCCCCCCTCCCACCCCCCCCCAACCCCCCCCCCCACCCCCTCCCCCCAACTTTCACCCCCCCCCCCAACGTCCCCCACCCGCGACCTTCCCACACCCCCCGCGGGTTACACCTCCCCACCCTACCTTCTCCCACCCCCCTCTCCTCACCCCACCACACCTCACCCCCTCAATTCCCCCCCAAACCCCCCACCCCCCCCTCACCCCCACCCCCCCCCCCTACCCCCCCCAAAAAATCCCCCCCCCACCCCTGTCAACAGTCGGACCTCTCTCCACTTGCGAATCTGACGAAACAGTTTGTCGACAACAAACCAAAGCGCTGGCGACAAATCTGGGTCGCTGAGCGGGCCCTCCAAGAGGGAATCCAAAAGCGCTTGCCAAAAATGGGCTTTCGCCAGTGAAAGACACCATTCAAACCGCTTCAGGGACACGCCAGGCATTGCGGCCGCTTCTGATCGCAAGCAATCAGTATTCAGTATGAGTGAATGCGCATCCAGCAAGCTCAAAGGCTCTCGTGTAGTCGTGTTTCTTTCTCGCTTTATACTACAGATTTTCAAAACCAAACGTTCGAGTAAACTTTAAATGCGCGCTCTGTACCGTACAAAGGCAATAAATACCTTGTTGTTATTTGCATATGAACATTGTATTTAAACCGGTACGTATTTGCATTCATACAAAAACGAAGATTTGCATACATACTAACGATCATTTCGGGTTTTATCAGCGGTAGTCTACGCGTCAGCGTCCGTGTACCGTAATATCTGCCAGTTACCATGTGGGGATAAAACTTTCATGTTCTGCCTTGCAAAGTGTCAGCGGTGCGCACACACACGCGCCAGTGTTTCCACCATTAGGTACTTTGCTTCTACTGTTTCAGTTCGCAGTATCCTCAAAGTGCTACACTACACTACAATACAATAGTGTGTAGATTAATCACATCCCGACTGTAGCTACACTGCATCTTCCTACTTCTGCAAGCCAAATACTGGGGGGGGCTCCTTTCTTCGGCGTCTTTTACACGGGCGTATTCGCGGTAGCGAACTCTTGCATAAACTCAGCCAGTTGTTCTGCTTCAGCTTCAGTGGTGCCATTGTACAGCGAAACGCGGATTCCACCCACCAACCTGAATCTTTGCACATGCACTTTTGCGCTCGCTGAGCTTCTAAACTTACTCTTGGCCGTTTAAACCGATCATATTCCTCGTTTCCGCTGCGCGCAAAAAAGCACTTTCCAAGGAATTGGCTGGTGTAACGCCGCCGTTGTTAATTCGAAGGCAAACGTTGATCCGGCTGCGATACTCTCGCTCCACAGGACAACTAAAAGCACCTCAACATTTTAGTAATTTTAAAGTCGGATTACTTTGCTATGCAACAGCGACCAGTAGAATCCGTTGGAACGGTCGATGACGTCATAGATGGACCGCGACTTCCGCCGACTTCTCTCGGCCATCACGTCCACTCCGCCTTCGCTTCTCACCCAGAGGAACGGTTCATACGTTTTTTTTGTGTTTAATAGTTTATACAGACAAATTAAAAGCGACTAGATTAGCATGCGGAAATAACGGTGCGACCCGTGCCATTCGAGAGTGAGTTTGATGACGTAAACGGCAAAGATGTTGGGGGTGCAGACGGTGGAATCCATGCGCGCCTGCTCTGCGTAGTTGAGCGTCGACGGACAAATGTCGGCGGCTCGGCCCAACACGGCGCGGTCGACCACCACCACGGACACGCCAGTGGCACCCAGATTCTTTTGACCGCCAGCGAAGAGTAAGGCGTGCTGCACGCACACAAAACAAGTCACACTCTTACAAGTCGCAACTGTACTATGGAACTGTAAAAAGCGAGCGAAAAACTTGTCGATGAGTCGCTGTTCGACAATCAGATAGAACTCCAAATGCCGAACCTCGTCGACGTTGACGTCTCTCGTGAGAATGGTTGAGGATATGTCGCCAACCAATGGGACGTTCGCCGATATCGGCGTATACGGAAATTCGACTCCTGCGTATTCAAATGACTCTAATGTAATGCATGTTTTTCAAACAACCAAAGGTACCGCATGCAGTCTCGTTGCTGCAATAATACAAGTATTCCGCATCAGGTCGAGTGTGCCAGTCCGCAGCGTCAGGAATGTCTAAAAACGGTTATCATGCGACTCACGTCAACGTAACCCGCAATGGTGAAACGGTCAACCAACGAGTGTACTCTTGAAGCTCAGGTTGAAACAGCCGATTCAAAGTCAAGTATTTGGCAGCTTCGTTGAACGCTCGCTCTGAGAACTGCCCGGTAATGGCGTAGTCGGCTGACGGACTGGGTTTCGGGCCCATCAAGTTGAGCGGAATTGCTGCCATCTGAGTTGACGCCGGAGCCGGAACGAACAAAATCTCGTAATGATTGGGAATTCTCCTAGACGGTGCCGAGAATGCGCAAAGCAGTACCGACAAATGAGACCGTTCACGCACAAACATTAGCTCTCTGAACAGCTGCTTCGCTTCCGCGCGAACGTCTTGAAAAGCTTTCGAAAAGTGATTGATTTCTAAACATAAAAAAATGTGCGTACAAGTGAAGATGGCAGTCGTCTATGCCGTCCATTGCCAACACATACCCAAGAAGCTTTGGCCGCAGTCTTGATAGTTGTAGAGCTCCTGTTGAAGTTTCGCCAGAACCTGTAACCAACCAACTAAAGAATTCGACAGTAGCTAAGCTAGAGGCTGTTTCCTCACAGGCTCAGGTAGTTTTGCTGGTCCTGCCGAGAAGTTGAGTATTCGCTCCTTAGGCATGTTCGCAATCGCATAGACACAAGACGCAAAGCAACCGTGCTGATGAGCGGGCAGGATCCGTCTAGAGCGGTGTGTGCGTGCCGTCTGAAGATTGTATGCCGACGGACGGCCGATCGCGCAGGAAGTCGAGCGCAGGTCACGGCGACTCCAGTTACAGTGAAGTAAACACTCGGTGCACAACCAGACACACATCGGAGTGTACACAACCTCGCGACGTTTGTGCGTTGCAGACAGAGAGACCTTTTGTACAGCTACTGCTGCTCTGTCAGTTCGAATGCGCAGGCCGACACACGCATTTCGCGGTTGTTTTTTTTTCTTTTAAAACGAAAACGAACAGAAACACTCTTGCGAAACGCTGGAACTTGGAACAAGTGATCGCCGTAAAGCAAGTGATGCGCAAGCCGATAGGAACAGCAGAACACGCAGAGTTCCTAGTGTTAGGTGGCGCGTCGACGATGGATGTCGGTTTGGTTCACTGCTCGGTGGCGTGTTGATCGCGAAACTCTTTCATGTACTCTGCCAGCTGCGCTGTTTCCGCCTCCGTGATGGCGTTGTAGAGAGACGCCCGAATGCCTCCCACGGATCTGGATGAAACGCGTTGCGGTCGCGTCTCAAGAACTGCATAGCGTCGCGCGTTCCGACCTGTGCCCCTTCAAATTGATGAGGTTGCGCTCGGCGGCGCCCTTGAGGAACTGCGCCTCGAGCGCCTCGTCCGCCGCGACGCCCGCTCCGAAAATCCTCACGGCGACGTTCATCCGACTGCGCCAGCGCGCCTCCACCGGGCACCTGGAATGGAATCGCGGAGCTACCTACGCGCGCGTTCGTCCAGGCGACGACGACGACCGACCTGTAGAATCCGTCCGAGTTGTCGGCGACGTCGTAGATGAGCGCCGCCTTGCGCGCGTTCACTTCCTCCATGCCGGCGGCGCCGCCCTGGTCGCGCACCCACTCCAGGACGAGCTGCGTCACGTAGACGGCGAACGTGGGAGGGGTGTTGAGCAGCGAGTCCGCCTTGCTCTGGTCCGCGTAGCTCAGCACCGTCGGACAGAGCGGCGACGCGCGGTCCAGCAGATCGCGACGCACAATCGCCACCGTCAGACCGGCCGCGCCCAGGTTCTTCTGCGCGCCCGCGAAGATGACGCCGTGCTGAGATTGGGGCTAGCGATTCGCGCCACATTCAGCGAGGCGCTAGGCGACACAACGAACTTTGCCGACGTCCAGCGGCCGGCTGAGTATGTTAGAAGACGCGTCGACCACGAGCGGCACGCCCTTCGAGTCGGGAACGTCGAAGATCTCCAGACCTTGAAACAAGTCGGAGCATTGCAACCGACGCAACGTTTCAACGTCTCTGTCCGCAAATGTGCGCACGTGCAGACTGCTACAAGGTACAGACTGCACGTGGCGTTCACGTGCGTACAGCGAACTGCTCGCTGCGTGCGCCGCGACTGCGATTGAAAGTTCGCGTCGGCAGCCAGTCAGCCAGCCAGCTCACCGTGGATGGTCTCGTTCGAGCAGTAGTACATGTAGGCGGCGTCGGCGCTGCGCACCCACTCCGACTCGGCCGGCACTCCTGCAGGTGGCGTCACGCTTTCGTGGTTTACGTCAGCAGAGAAAATGGAGAGACGGACGCGTGAACTGCTTGAGCGGCGGCTGGAGCATGTGGTTGACGGTGAGGTAGCGCGTGGCCTCGGCCACGGCCTTCTTGGACCAGGCGCCCGTCACCAGGTAGTCGGCAGTCGGAGCCGAACCCGCGGCCGCCGACGACGCGCCGCAAAGGTTCAACGGCACGCCGGCCATCTGCCCCACGCCGCCGCCCTGCAGGAAGAGCACGTCGTAGTCGTTCGGCACCTCCCTGCAAACAGGGACACCACGCTTGCTTGCACTAGTGCGAGAACATTAGAATTTCGAGCGTCACATCAGCTCGCGGAACAGCTGCTTCGTCTTCTTGTGCACTTCGGCGTAGACGGCGCCGCGATGGCTCGTTTCTGCACGCGCGAGTCGCTTGGCCAAGACAGGACGCAAACGAGACGGATTCGAGGCACACCCTACCCATGATGCTGATTCCACTGCCGTTGTAGTCGCGGAACTCCATTTGAGCTTTCATCATGACCTGAACGCCATTAGATCTTTGAGAAGAGAAGTATGGTCGGTAGCGTCTCCAAAAGTTCTCCAACCAACCTCGGCTGGTAGTTTAGCCGGTCCCGCGGAAAAGTTGACGACGGCGGTCTCCTTCGTGTCCATCTTGTCTCCTTCTCCTTCGGTGCCGTCAATTGTCGGCACAATTTCTCTGGTGCACTTCTGCTGACTCTGAAGGAACGACATGTTTAGTCGTCTTGGCGCCAATTGCGTTTCTGGCAAGTCGCAGCAATCAAAATGTGGAAATGTGGGTCAGCAGGCGGGAGGGGGAGCGGGCGGGGGTACAAAGGGGTGGGGGTGGCAGCTACCGTAAACCTCAAATTTGCCTAATACTAACAGATGATGCGATCAGTACCTTATCAGTACCTTGTTGGACTACTAAGAGGAACCTGCGTGCTTTGTAGAACTGATCTCGATTCAAAGCAGTCAACTCGGCTACTACTATGCAGCAGACAGGACGTCTAATCAACCAACCATCTCTACAGGTACATCTACAGAATAAAGAATGTGACTGGACACCAGCAAGTGTTTCCGCATACATTAGCATCAGCGTCACGGCATTCAGCGCTACAGTCGGCTGCGCTACGAAAGGTGTCGTCGAACAGAAACCCATAGATAGTTGGGCGCTTGGACTGCGCTGTGCCTAGCTGTCCGCTGCGCCTTCACTGGCTCGAGTCGACGACATGCAGCGCCGCTCACCATAGGAACGCCGCTTATCGGCTCCGATGCCGGCTTTTTCCGTCCAGTTTCGGCCCGCATCGACATATGGATGGGTGCCGGGGCGATGCGTTGCCAGCAAGCACTGGCGCCAGCAGACATGTAGATACACCCGCTCACGCTCAGACCAGACACCTTTTTCACTCTCTACCGAACGGACGCGTTGTCGAGCAAATTAGCGAACGAGTATTTTTGTCTGACGCAATTCACCAACGCGATTTCGCCAACGCATACGGGGCGGCGGACGCCAGAACTCTTGAAAATCAACGAGGTGGCATTACATTACATTACCTTACACTCCAACAGTTAACGCAGCTGCGGGGGGGGGGGGGAATTAGCACATTTTTCGTCATGCTCAAGCTATACGTGTATCGTTGTCCTTTCCCTCGTTGCCTCTTTGCGAGGAGCGCAGTTGCGGTACTTGTCGAATGTCTTTCCCAGACGACGTAAAGGACACAGCGTTCCACTCGAAATCTTGCATGTTCAACCCATAAATGTTTTGAAGGCCCCAGTAGAAGACTAGGCATTCAAGAGAGATGCATTCTGCACAGACGGGACTGAGTTTCGCTGTTCCACGGTTCGCCGACTTTTTGGTGACGGCGCGACATTCGACAGCGCGATCATACTGGTAGATTATGCAGCTAGCTGTTTTGTTTGGTCTACTCAAATACCGATCTTATATGAGAGATTCGTTAGCGAGTGATCCGTCAATGGTTGTCGGTGGCGCAGCCATGCGAGTTGAGTGACGACAGGCAGTCTCCCCAGACTCAACGGTATCTTTGTTGTAGGAACTATAGCTAGGCCTCTTGTCCTATGCCTATTGCCTACAGCTCAAGCACAACTTGTCTGGTTATCGTGTTTCACTTCCACATTGTCATCGATATAGCGGAAGTGGCAGTCGGCAAGCCGTTGGCTCAGCGTTGCGCTGCGCTGGGCTGCGTTTTCCTCCCGAAATGAGTGTACTTGTTGTGTTGACTTATCCGCGCCGAAACTCGCCTGACGAAACTAGTTACAGTGTGCATATGCATTTCTGCAGGCAGACTGCACTAGCCATTGTCAACGAAGTGATTACTTGACTTCTCGCAAAAATGACTGCGCGAATACTTACTTTTGCTACAGTCGCATTGTTTTGTAGCTTGGCGAATTGTGAACAGCATTCAGTTTACCTCTCAAGCGGCGTTCAAGCATGGAGGCTACAAGCGCTTATCAAAGAGCAAAATGCAGATGGCTGTGTGAGCGGATTTGCATACTAGTGGACCTTTTGTTGCTAAGGAACATTTGGTTCAGATCACTTTGATATCGTTTGCTGCAAACGCGACCAATTCTTTGACGTTGGTCCATGACCGTTGCAAAAGCGTCCTGACACAACTAGCCAAGGAGCATTACTTTGACGCTAAACTGCTCATAGATGACGCGGGATCCTTGTTTCGAATTGGTGAACGGAACAGTCGACGTCGGCGGCAGACGAGGACAGCCTTCAACTTCGACCAGTTTCATTCTTACGCCGAAGTCGACCGATTACTAACAAAGACCAATACGACAACTGAACCTACACCTAGTTCATTTTAAGATTCTGAGCGAACTACGACGATTGGCGGCACAGTACAACAGTGCGAAGCTGAGCATCGAGATTCGGCAATTCGGCAAGAGCAGGGAAGGTCGACCACTGACGGTCGTGGAGATCGGCAGCGTGTCGGAAGCGAGCAAGCCGGCAGTGCTGATAGAGAGCTGCATTCATGGCAGAGAGTGGATTGCCTGCGCCAGTGCGCTCAAGACGCTTGTGAAGGTTGTCGTCTCTGCAATTGTCCTAGTCGCAACTGCTCTTACTAGTGTGCCAGTGCTCAGATTTTGCGAGGGTACAACAGAAAAGTTGAGATCCGACAGCTGCTGGCGACCGTGGACCTCCAGTTCGTCATCGTCTCGAATCCTGACGGCTACGAGTTTTCGAGAGAGGCACCCTCGCTCCACCACCGCATGTGGCGCAAGAACCGCTCGCCTCCGGTCTGCGCCGCCTCCGTTGCAGAGTCCAAATACAAAGGTAAGGTAGGCAGGATCGCCATGAGCTTACCACACTAGACTCGGTAAGTACATTGCCCAGGCGCTGGGACCGTGTGCTGCCGCGGCGTGGACCTGAACAGAAACTTTGACTACTCCTTCGACATCGAAACGCCCAGCACCAGCGACGACCCTTGCAGCGACAACTACCGCGGACCGTCGCCATTCAGCGAACCGGAAACACTGGGATTGCGCGACTTGGTGCTCAGAAATCCAAACTTGCAGGTTTCGAGATAAATATTCTGCATGAACAATATTCGCATGATTGAACTGCAAATTGAACAATATTAGCATGCAGCTTACAAAAAAATCAATTCATTGATTTGATAAGTAGGAACAATAAAACCTTGCAATGTAACTGATTGTTTCAGGCCTACGTTGCGGTCCACAGCTTGTTCAGCGCAATCGTTTACGGCGGCGGACCGCCGCCCTCTTACATACCGAGAAACGCCGACCGCCTTGTAAGTGGAGTCTCGGCGTTCGTTCGCTCGCAGTTCTTTGTCTTTGCGTAGCGGTTTGTGGGACTCGAAATGGCGCGCGCCATGGCGACCGTTCGTCAGAGCAGGTTCGTCGTGGGGACAACGAGCGAAGTCATGGGTGAAGGTACGTGAGTGAGCGTGCGATTGAAAAAAAAACGAGTTCAACAACTGCGTTCAGGCGCGGTCGTGACAGGCGTCGCCTCGGAATGGGCCAGCTCCGTCGGAGTTCCTTTGTCGTACACGATCGAGCTGCCGCCGAATCCCTATCGCCTTCGAGACACCTTCTCGTCAATTGAAAAACAGTTTGTCAAGAGGTTGTATGAGGACGGATTCCTCGTGTCGGCGACGGACATCGAACCGGCGTCCCAAGAACTCCTCGAGGCATTGAAGGTCATCGGCAGGGAACTGCAGCAACCGAATTGATTGGCTCTAGCGCGAACTCAATCATCCAGTCAAAGTCTGAGTGTGATCGCGTCAATAAAATCGCCTGCCGATTAGTCAGCGCCGTCTCGGGCCGCCTTCACTTTCGCTCTCTCTCCCTCAATACCGCGCTGTCGACTCGCCGCCGCCGCGGCGAGACGACGACGACACCTTTCGCCGCTCGCTCGCTGAACGCGGTCAAAAATGCCGCGCAGGTTTTTGTAGTCGGCGTCGTCGGTCGCGGCAGCGCGAAGTGCGGTAGTCGGCGGGTGGTATACCTAGGTAGGGACGCGCGTCCGTCTACTGCTCGCCGCCGCCCACGACCGGTTGGTCGCCTCTCCGCCCAGTTGTATACGAGCCGTCGCCGTCCTGCGACGCGAGCACGCGCGCCAGCGCGCACACATACGCATACCGGCGGACGCACGGACAACCGACACAGATTCTCGCTGCTGCTCGCCCCTCCATCCGCTACACCTTCATCCGTCGTCGGCCGCGATTTCAATCTCTGATTGGCTAATCGCAAAGATGTCACTCGTGAAAAAGGAGGTGTACACGACGCAGCGGCCCGATGGGACGTTCGTCACGACGACGACGACCAAGACGCGAACGCCGCCGGCCAGAAGCGCAGCGGATACGGTCGTCGAGGAGCGCCAGGAGTTCGTCGGCGCCGACGCCAACGCCGAGCTGCCGCCCATCGATGCTCACTGCTGCCTCACACCTCCCGGAATGCTCCGAATTGCGCAAGTGGTTTGTTCACTAAATTCCTGACTCACCGCAACACGTCGCAGTGGCATAATTCTTTTATTGGAACATTCGATTCCCTCTCGCAGCGGCTGGGCGAGTTCAGATCGTCGGTCTCATCGTGGTGGGCTGTGTGGCGGCCGTCTACGGGACGGGTCCGTTTCTCGACAGACTGGCCGGACAGACGTTCGTGCTGGTGATGGCGTCGATCTGCATCATCATCACCTTCTCCGTGCTCGTCGTCCTCCTCTTCGTGCTCCACTTCACCTTTCTCGACTTTGTGCCCTTCAAGGAAATCGTGAGTGTCTCTGTCGGGCGCGGCCGCGTGGGCGGCTTGGCGACGGCGAGCTGCGCTGTTCGTCCAGGAGTTCGTCTACTGCGTGGTGGCGGCGATCGCGTACGCGATCGCGACCGGCCTCGAGATCTGGTACGGCAGCGGCCAGTGGCGTCCCGACTGCAGCAGCCGCGTCTCGCACTTCGAGCGCAACTGCGCCGTCGTCTGGCCCTGGGCTGTGGCCGCCGTGAGTCGAGGCGAGACGAGACGCCGTCGCCGCCGAGTCGCACCGTTCCGACTTGCAGCTATTCTGTCTGCTGAACACGGTTCTCTACGCGGTCTGCGCCTACCTGACAAGACAGAGCAAGTACTGGAGGGTCTACCTGGAGTCGTAGCCACGAGCTGCCCACTCGCCTCTCTCTCTCTCTCTCTGGACTTTCACTCGACAGCGCCGTCAACTCGTCGCATACTGCACGTATATGTACTCGCTTCAAGGTGCTACTAGACCAACTTAGGCTTCTGACCAACGACGTGCTCCGTCTATGTATCGCTGCGTTACAATCGTATCATCGTGATTTTCAGCTGTTTGAAGTGATTTGAATGTCTTGCTGAATTGATGATTGTGAGAAACGGCTGCAAAGGTGTATGGTAGCAGAACCGTGGTACAGGTATGTAAATCGTATGTTGATGACTTTTCATATCGGAATTAGCAATCGGAGAAGCTACCTGCACAATATCAGCTTTAAATCTGTCCAGCACAGATCCTGGCGGTGGCACACGCACACGCACACGCGCACGCGCGCACACGCATACACAGACAGACAAACAGACAGACACATACAGCCACTGATAGCACACACCCGACGACGAGGCACACTGCGTTCTGTGACCCCCCAACCCCCAAAGACTGAGGCTTAGTTTTAGGCTTTTGCTTAGGCTTAGGCTTCGCTTAGGCTTCGCTTAGGCTTCGCTTAGGCTTCGCTTAGGCTTAGGCTTAGGCTTAGGCGCTTAGGCTTTCGCTTAGGCTCGAGGGTTGGGGGGTTGGGGATCACAGAACGCTATTAGCCGACGACGACTCTCTACGCAATGTTTCAACGCGCCGTCTTCGACGATCTCATTCCACATTCCACTACTGGGTGTTGTGGCGCAACAGGACGTAGTGCTAGGCGCTAGGCGGTGCTGTATTTGTGTGTTGCTCGTTGTCGTCGACGCAGTGGCGGTCCTTGACGTCGTGACTGTCGTCGGCGTTCATGTCCTATGGATCTCGAATAGATCGGCGACGTCGAGCACCGCTTGATCATCGCAAATCCCCTCCCTGCTACGACAATCATCAACGCAAAGACAAGTGAGCAAGTAACGTGGTGGTTTCAAACCGCAGCACAGCACGTGCGGTAGTGCATTTCTTGAAAGAAGAGCAGTACAACAGTAGTGACGGTCGCTAAATCCGTACGGCGAAATCGCCCAGCAGAATACCTACATAGGTAATAAATCGTACTGCATCGACCGCTTCAAGCGCTATCGCATTGTCAGCATGGTAGGTGAGAGCAAAGCGGCGAGGAAGTGGAATGGCAGAGCGTGGACACGAGCAAGGCTGCAGCGACGAGCGGCCAGCGCCACTGGCCCACGTTGGCCGTGACGGCGGATTTCGGCAGCGCGTCGCCCACCACAATTCTTTCGTTTGTCGACGTTTTTTCTTCACTTCGCTCGATTGGCGTTGGCGACGCCGCAGATGCGCCGCTTGTCGTTGTAGTAGTCGTGGTTGTGCTGGTAGACGTCGTGGTGGTGGTTGTCGTACTAGTCGGTGTTGCCGATGTCGTCGTCGTCGTGGTCGTTGTAGTCGTCGTGGTGGTCGTTGTGGAGGGCAGCAAGCGGTAGAAGAGAGTCGCGACGTCCATGTTAGGCTTGTCGACGTCGTTGCAGACGGGGGCGTCGCAGCAGCACACCCCTCTCGATCCGTGGTCAAAGACGCCGCAGCGGGTGTTGGCGGGGAGAGAGCGCCATTTCTCTCCCTTCAGCTTCTGCGCCTGGGCGCCGACGACTGCGCAGGATCCGAACCAGCTGTGGTTAACGCCGTGCTGCGTCTCGCAGGCCAGCCGCGTCCGCTGCTTGTAGCCGTCGTAGGTCGTCACGCAGCTGCCGCTGCAAACTTGGGGAACGGGTCGTCGCGTGCGTTGCTTTTGTTCGATCAACTCTCCATATGTTTCATAGTCGCTGTAGCAATGATCCGACATCAAGTTCTTATGGTCGTTAATGATCTGCTTCCATTCAACCGGGGAACATTTTCCAGGTTGACATCTATAGCTAAACTGATAACCAATCTTCGTTTTAAGTAACATAGTCTCTGCTCGGTTGTCTGCTGTTAGACATTTGACTGTGTACACGTGTACATAGAATCGCTTATCCTTCCTTTGACCCGTACAGTAGAGATAAGAGCACTTGGCACAGTTGCTGCTCATATCTGGGTAAGCTTGATTCGACGGGTTTTCATCAAAGCACGAGTAAGTCGAATGCTCTCCTCGTGTTATTCGCCGGAGGAATTCGCGCGTGTCGTTGTTGGCGCCCTCGAAGGCGTTCGCCTTCGGTGCCGAAAGCGGGCGGTCGAGGGCGTTTATCCAGGGGGCGGGGTCGTTGCAGCCGGCCCCTCCACAGCACCAGCGCCACCCTTCGGAAACGTTCGACGAACGGGCTGGCTCGTGACCACAGTCGTCGTCGGCGTCTTCGCTCGCCGGCAGGGCGGCGCAGCCGAACTCGAGCAGGGCGACGGAGGCGTTGAGCGCCGTCGGTCGTCTGACGACGGTGCAGACGCCGTCGCAGGCGCGCGACGTCGGCCACGCCAACGCCGGCAGATCGGGCGCCTCCGTCCCCGCTCGCGGAAGAGCGATGAAGCCCAAGTAGCAGCCGCAGAAAGCCACCGAAAGCAACGACAGCAACACAAGAAGCTCCATAAGTTCTATTTGTGGAAGAGAAAATTTGCGCATATTGGTTTATAGATTGTATCTATTTATATTTATGTATCCCAAACGAGCGAATGAGTCGTTGGGGATATGAATAGAGTAGGCACTGTTCTTCCCAATGCTCACCATTTGAATGTGCACATTCGACAAGCGGAGACCTCTTTCCAACCTGTGATTGTGTAAAGGCGAGGCAACGGGCTATGGCGCGGCGCCGGTGGACTTTGGCCCTCTCGAAGTCGTCTGCGCTGCGTGCGTGTTTGCGTGCGTGCGTGCGTGCGTGCGTGCGTGCGTGCGTGCGTGCGTGCGTGCGTGCGTGCGTGCGTGCGTGCGTGCGTGCGTGTGTGTGTGTGTGTGTGTGTGTGTGTGTGTGTGTGTGTGTGTGTGTGTGTGTGTGTGTGTGTGTGGTGTGTGTGTGTGTAAGCCATGACTGACTGTGTGTAAGCCATGACTGACCGCCGAAGCAAGCACCGTCCGACTGGCTGCACCCAACAACGCCAGTCCTATGCCAAAGCTCTGACGCTTGGCGCCAACCGCCGTTCTGTCCCTGCTTCAGCGGCTGCAACGCGCGAGCCTCACGTGAACTCCTTCCACTGCGGTGTCGGCTTTGAACTGCCCGCAGGCCTCGTCCACGTCAACGCAGAGGTCGACAGTGGCTCGGACATCACTGTCATCACCGCTAGCATGCACTCGACAGTCTTCGCTAGCCCTCCGCTTCAGCCCGTCTCTACGACGCTTTCAAACTTGCACGGTTCAGCCATCCGTGCACTGCTGGGCACCTTCAACACGGCCGCCCACTACAAGAGCCATTCGGCGCCTTGTACTCTCTACGTCCTGCCCGACTCCTGCACGTCCATCATCGGCAAGGACTTGATTTGAGCGCTTCAACTGTAGCTTGACGGCGAGTCAATGACAGTTATTCAACTGACTGCCACCGACGCCACTGCTCTTCTCAAGCCTTACCCAAATCTCCTGGCGAGCCACATTGGTACTGTGCCTGACTTCCAACACACCATAGCGCTAGCAGAAGATGCTAAGCCTGTGGCACAACGGCTCCGTCCACTGCCACTCCCACGACGCGAAGCAGTGGAGCGCGAGATCGCGCTCGGATGCCGCAGCCGCTCCCGCCTGCGTTAGCTGCCTGCGCACGCCGTTTGCCGCTCGAGACAGCGACAGCCGCCCGCCGCTTTTCGGCCCGCGTCGCCAATCGCCGACAGCGACAGGAAGTACACGTCACGCCGCTGTCGCAGTCCTCTGAGAACGGGAGCATCTCGCTCCTGTGAGCCGATCGCGCATTGTAGTGTTCTCAGAGTCGACGACGACGTTGGTTCGCCATCAGCCCGCCGTTTCGAGATGGACTGGTGCTGCTAGCCATCGAGCGCCGACTCTGCCACGCCTTACCGGGCCAGCCGACGTCGCACGACTCGACCAACCGCAGTCAAGGCAGACGAGGGCCGCTGTCTTCGGCCTGCGCACACACGCGAGCCACTGGACGGAGCGGTCGACGCACGCACTTGCGCCCCCGTGTAGCTGTGTTGTTGCCACCGCGCGCCCGCCTCCTTTCACGGCCCCACACCTACCTTCGTATTATTACCTACCTAGCCTACTACATGTATACCTGTAGTAGTGCCGTCCAAACATATAACTTCCCATTTTCCTCAATCAAACGACTCAAATACGAGACAATCAACATCCTAGTTCGGTCGCATGATTTTCGCGGCAGTATCACAAGCCAGGATCCGTGCCGACTTCTTGAAATGGGCAACTTTCGGTGACTCTGACGGCCGCGAAGCTCTGAGTGAGACTTGAAAGTGGGGAGACGACGGTGAAAGGGAGAGGCAATGCGAGAGGATAATGCAGCGTCGAGCTGCACGAACTGCCGGAGTCCTAGTGGGCGGCTCGCTTCTTGCCTTGCTGGCAGTGGGTCGTCTGCAGCGCGGCGCGGGCGGCCTTTCTCTCGCGCGCAGCCGCTTCCTCGGCCGCCACGCCGGCCTCCACGGCGGCAACGTAAGCGG
Source organism: Paralinhomoeus sp. GSCO2_6 (assembly GCA_030248085.1). Classification (NCBI taxonomy): domain Eukaryota; kingdom Metazoa; phylum Nematoda; class Chromadorea; order Monhysterida; family Linhomoeidae; genus Paralinhomoeus; species Paralinhomoeus sp. GSCO2_6. The sequence goes on from JASAMY010003867.1 coordinate 118,261, forward strand.
GTCCCATGCGGCGCCATCGTTCGTCGCGCGCCTCTGTCATGCGGCGCAGCTCCTCCACCTTCCGGCGCAAGTCCGGCTCGAAGCGCCGCTTCTTCGCCAGACGACGCTTCCTGACGACCGCGACGCGCCGGTCTTGCTCGACCAGCTTTTGCTTCAACTTCCTGTCCGCCTCGTTGAAGTGGTCGATGAGGCAGCAGGTGGCCGCGAAGATACCGAGCACCACGAGGTTGGGCACGAAGAAGCAGAGGAAGATGAACAGCGGCCAGGGCACACCGTATGGTGGCCATTCGGTCTTGGGCTTCTTCTTCGGCTGAGGTAAGGGGACGGTCGTGCGCTTCGCCTCCTCGGCAGCTCTGCGGGCCAGCTCGGCCAGCTCGGCCAGACGCGACGCGGCGTCCATGTTCGGCTTGCTGGGGTCGTTGCAAATGACGTCGCCGCAGCAGCACACCGCCTTCGTCATCTTCTCGTCGGCTATGCAGCGCGCTCCGCGGCCGTTCGGCAAGACATCGGCGCAAGAGCGGAACCAGCCGTTGTCGACGGCGATCTCGGTTTCGCAAGCCGAGAGCGTCTCCATCGTCTGTCGGTCGTAGAGCGTCGCGCACGGCCCTTCGCACTTCTGGGGCGTCGGCCTTCTGGCGCGCTGCTCGGCAGGAAACAGCTGGCCGGCCGACGAGCGGTTGTGGTCGCTGTAGCAGTAGCCGGCCAGATTCGCCTTCTCGCTCTCCAGCGCCTTCGTCCACTCTTGCCTGCTGCACGCGGACTTGCAGGTGTACTGAAAAGAGTAGCCGTAATTCTCCCTGCTGAAGTCCGTCTTCATCTCCTGCTTGCACTTCGATGCTTTGTTCATGGTAATCGTGCCAGAGTTTTCATTAATGTAGTGTTCGCAGTAGTCGCAGATATTGTTCTCATCTGAGGCGCTTGCACTGTCCGTGCAAGCATAAGTCGAGTCCACGGCCCTGTCTTGACGGCGTCGGTCCGCTTGGGCTCTTCAAGGCAACGGCATCCTTCGTCGTCTGCAGCTTGTTGTCGTGTGAGGGCAACGAGACTATCGGGTCGTTGCAGTTGTCGTCACTGCAGCACCAGCGCTGCATCCGCGCGTCGTCCGTCACCGGCGACGGCTGGTCGCTGCAGTTGTTCCTGTGGCGGCAGGCGACCCTGGTCGGCACGCATCCGAACTGGACGAGGAGGTCGGCGGAGTTTGGCGTCCGTCGACGGCTGACGACGGTGCAGACGCCGGCGCAGGCGCCCGACGTCGGCGTCGGCAGGCTGCGGAGCGAAGGCGCTGACGGCGGGAGGACGACGAAGCCGACGAAGCAGCCGGCCAGCGCCACCGACAGCAGCGGAAGCAGCGCCACAAACTGCTTCATATCTTACAGACGAAACTACAGGTATTTTCTAAAGAACGAGACTTAGCGGAAATCAGAACAACAACGCTAGTAATTAACCGAGTAAACAATTATTGAAAATGCACCACTCGAGCATCTTGAAAATGCGTAGAAGTGCGCATTATCTGTAAGAGCGCCACCCGAGTACTCAGGCGGAAGCCAAAAAAATGGACGCGCGCCGCAGCACTGGCACACAGAGTGCAGAGTATTTCTGAGTACTCGGGCGTGACGCTAACATGTGCATGGATGCTAAGAAGTACATGTTTGTTTGTTTTTTTTATTCGTCGAAGCACGGTGTACGACATTACAAAGGCACAAAGGCGAAGCACAGCGAGCGAGCGAATTGGGTACACATGTGTCACAACAAACAAAGTACAAATGCCCACAGTTAGCAAATAGGAGGGATGGAAATGCAACGCCCGCCAACTGTTTACGTTATCACGTGCGAGACATGGCTAGGTGACACCAAAAAGGTGATTTTATAACCTAACCATTTAGGAATTGGGATAAGTTTTCCTTTAGGAGTTTATGTTTAAATGTAATTATAGTTTTGGAGTTGACCGTTCCTTCCGACAAGGCATTCCAAGCAGCAATGACCCTATTAGAGAAGAAGTGCGCTCTATATTGAGTCTTGCGTTTTTGTGGACAGAGTTTAAAATTATGCCCCCTCGTTCTGCTGTCTCTATTTAAGGTAAAAAAATCTTCAAATTTATTGGAAGTTTGTTTGTGAATTATTTTATAGACATAGATTAAATCGGCATGTAGCCGCCGCAGCTCAAGGAGGGGAAGACCAATGCGCTCTCTCCGTTCATCATATGACAAGTGGCGTAGTTGCGGAATATTTCGGGTGAAAGTTCTCTGAATTGACTCCAGCTGCCTTGTGTTACCAACCATGACCGGATTCCAACACGGGGAAGCATATTCAAGACTGCTTCTAACAAACGCGCAAAATAACACTCTTAACACCTTCAAATCTCTAGTGTGAAAACAGTTTAGTATTGCGGAAGCTCTTAGACCAGCAGCCTTACTAATCTGGTTGCAATGTTCAGTAAAGCGAAGATCTTTGGAAACAGTGACGCCCAAGTCACGCATAGTTTCTACCGTAGATAGCTGTGTTCCTCCTACACTGTAGTTTGTTCTTTCCTTGCGATTTATACCGAGGTGAAGGACTGAACATTTGGAAAGAGAAAGCTGGAGCTGATTTTCGTTGCACCATTGATAAATTAAATTCAGGGAGTTTTGCAGCTTGCTGCGATCGTCTGGTAATTTGGACCGAAAATACAGCTTGCAGTCATCCGCAAACAGTTTGAGCGAAACTTGGTTTGCAACAGCTGGCAGGTCGTTGATGAAAATAAGAAACAGGATGTAATAGTGTACTACACACACACACACGATAATAAGTATATATATATATATGCAAAGTGTATAATACAGTATCTAGACAGTATGCGAACGCTCGGTGCGGGAAAGAGAAGAAGAATTTGGCGCCTTTTCAAAAAGTTGAAAATTTGCGATCGTAAGAAGGTCAATCTATTGTAAGCGCCTCGATCGATCGAAAGTTCCGTTGTAATCGTTTATGAATGGCGGAGAGGAGAGAAGATATTCGTGGACGGAAAGGGGTTCGTGGTGCTGGTCGCAACTTGTGTCTCATTGCGCTTGATTTTTTTTGTGTCATTTAGGGTAGATATTATGTGTTCGACAAGCTACTGGGTCGAGGGGGTTTCGGGAGCGTCTACAAAGGAGAGAACGCCGAGACGGAAGAGCCAGTGGCCGTCAAAGTGGTGCGGTTGTCTTTGGTTGCCTGTCTAGGTGTTTGGAGAGTGCTCGGTTCGATGTTTATTTGAACCGATCAAGATCGACCTAAGCGCGAGCCGGGACGCTGTGGAGCGCGCCAACCAGGAGGTGAAGCTGATGAAGCTGCTTACGGAGAAGCAGCGCTCAGGGCGCATCCTGCAGGTGTGTCAACTGCCAATCTGTGCCGGCGTCGTGTCGCGTCATTCAGCGCGCGCGCCCCTTTAGCTGTTGGACGAGACGGAGTTGAGCGAGAGTCTGTTCGACCGCGTCCCGGGCAAGTTCCTGGTCATGGTGCTCGAGTTCTGCGCGTTCGGCAACCTGGAGGCGTTCATGGCGTCCTCCGTCTACAGGAAGGGCCGGCCCTTTGACGAAGCCTCCGGTGTTCTTTCTATTCTGCCGGCCGCTAGCTTGTCGCAACGCCAGTCGTCTCCGCGGACGACACGCGGCGTCGTTGCAGCGGCGAGCGTGCTGCGCCAGGTGCTGGACGGCCTGGAGGAGGTGCACGCGCTCGGATACATGCACCGCGACCTCTCGACCACCAACATCTTCGTCAAGAGCCGCGACACCAAGGACAGGAACAAGATCACCATCGTGCGTCGGCGCCGCCCGCCCTATTCTGTTCGCGACCTGCGCGTGGGTTGCCCTTTCAGCGAATCGCCGACTTCGGTCTGAGCAGGCGGACGGACACGAAGGGCCACTACTCGGTGGCTGGAACCCCCGGCTGCATGGCCCCGTCGGTTTGCCCTTCCTCCGTCGCCCACAAGGCGTCGCCAATTGCCGTCGATATTCAGAGAGGTGGCGCGGGGCGGCGCGTACGACAAGAGCGCCGACCTGTACAGTCTGGGCGTGCTGCTGCTGCTGCTGCTCACCGGCCACAGCGTGCGCGGACGCGGACGCGACGAGGCGGACGCGCGCCGACTCGTCGACGGCGACGACGACGGCGTCTGCCCGCTCTCGGCCGACGCGCGCGACCTCTGCCGGCGCATGCTCGCCTCACCGCGTTACCGCATCTCCATACAAGGTACTTACTGTCGACTCTAGTAGTGGACCGCGACCAGACGCGCGCACACCTCTTCCTCGCTATAGAGATCCGGCGACATCCGTTCATGACGAATCCACTGCAACGAAGACACAGAAAGGAGGTAGTGTGTGTGTGTGTGTGTGTGTGTGTGTGTGCGCGCGCGCGCGCACGCGTCGCTGCGCAGTCGCTTCCTCTTCAGGGCTCGTCCAGGTCGACAGGGTCGCGAGACAGCGGCTTCAACTCTGGAGCGCGACTGGTTCGCTTCTTGCTTGTCCCGATGTCCGTTGCAGTTGTTGGGCCAGATCGACTGCCTGCGTAGGACACGCACGCCGTCGTCGGCGGCAGGGCCTCTGCGTCACCGCTCGTCGCCAGCGTTCGCAGTGAGCCGGCGGCCGTGCAGCCGAAGATAGTGGGAAGGCCGAGAGGTCGCGGCTCTCCCCACGCAGACCCAGCGGTTGACCGACAAGGATGCCGAGATTCTCGTCAGGCCAGGTGCCGTCGTCTCACTCGTTCGGCGGTCCGAGCGTGTGCGCAGTCGGGTCGTCTCCGCAGAGGCGAAAGCCGAGAGATCGGCAACAAGTCGACGGGCCGGAGCGTGGAGCGGCAGGCGTGGCGGTGTCTGTCGCTGCAGCGGGAGGGCGCGTGCAAGGGGACGTGTCGGAAGGCGCGACGCTGCCTCAGCGCGCTCAGGGAGGGCCGATGCATGGGCGCCTGCAGGCGAGCGCGGGCCCACTGAAGCCCGGCGACCGCATCATGCAGCCGGCCGCATTTGCAGGCACCAGCAGGAGGCGACCGCGCACGCGCCGCAGTCGACGGCGGAACCCGCGCCCCTGCTGCTCAAGGTCCGCTTCAACGGCAAGAACGTCTGCGCCGTCCTATTCGCCTGCGGGATTGCCAGAGCAAAGTTCGCGAATGGTCGGTTGCCGAATAGCGCCTACCTATCTTTGTCGTGCTCGTCACGTCGGATGTCGTCTCTATCACCCATCAGGCTTGTGCATGGAGCTCGCCAAAGGACAGCGCCAACCCGTCGTCACCAAGGACGGCGCGCCCGTCTCTGCAAGGCCGACGGACGTCGACCGCTTTCTAGCGGTGAGTAGCGTTCCCTGTACAATCGCCTCTCTAGTTCTTGAAGTTTTGTAGCTGCGCGATCAAATGGTCAGCGCCGCGGAGCTGTGTTCTCTGATCGGCGAAGCGTACCCTCTGGAGATGGCCGCGTGAGTTGCGCTGCCTTCTCGAATCGAAACATTGGACCGCTGCCAGGGGACGCACTTGTAGGACTGGCTCGGCCGTCGGTCGCGCGCCCTCGGAGGCGACCCGCAGTTCGCGGCCGCGGCCGCCCACCGCAGCGGCGGAGCAGCGAGCGCCTCGGCCTCTCGCCGCCATCGAGAACACCGACCCCGCCAGGAGTGCGTCTCTCAGAGGCGGTGGCGCCGACGCCCCTGGAACGTCCTCCTTGCCCACTCCCGCCGACGGACTGGTACGTGGGAGGATCAGTTCCCTGCCACCTGCTGACATCGTTGGTATGGCGCCTCGTTCAGACGGTGTGGAGAGGGACGTTCCAGAGCGCCGAAGGGGTCAAGGCCAAGTCGGTGATCTGCAGCAGCCCCAACTACAACCTGGTGCTCTGCGAGCAGCTGTCGCATCTCCAAGTCAAGGACCTCGTGACCAAGAAGAAGACGGGGTCTCCATCTTTACTCCCAGGCGCGCGGCACGCCTGTCGAGCAGGGAATTCTTTTCCAGATACGACTTGGCGACGTTTCAACCGAAAGATCTTTCACCGGAACTGCAACGGATGTACCACAGACTCAAAGAAGAGCGCCCGCCCAGCAGGAGGCGTCGGCCGCACTCGGCGCGGCGTTCGGAGAAGCGTGTGGGCAGTTGATAACGCGTTGCTCTTGAGCCTCGTGCCGTGTGTGTCGCGTCGAATGGCCCTGTCCCTCCCGGTGTGAGTGACCTCAGTCCTACTAACTCTATGCGGATAGGGAGCAGTAGGCTAGCAGCCCAGCCAGCGCGTGCGTACGGCGCACTGTGTACAGACGGCAGCACGCTGGCCGATGTTCGAGACGGCGTGTGAAGTGAAACGACAGGAAGAGGTGCAGCGTGTACGTACTGGTTATTGAGGGATCGGGGGGTTAGGCCAACTGTCTCGCGCATCTGCACGGTGAAGTGAATACTTCGTTTAACGCGCCGCCATGTGTGGAAGCGCTGCCGAAATGAATGGATCCGAAATTCACAGTCGACACTCGACAACGCTCGATGACGGTAGCCAGTACCAATGCCAATGTCAGTACACCGCACAAGTGACGATGCCCATCGCTTGCAATTGGAGCGTTCGCTCTCGACATGATGCAATCAATCAGAATCGGTGCGTTTGATTGAACTGCGAGTGTCAGCGGTGGCGCCGCTGGTCCAGTTCGCTAGTCAGCAGGGGGTCCTGCTCGGTCGTAACATTTGCAAATTTAAATTGGCGCTTCAGAGTCGATAGGAGTGCTACGCCGCGGAGTTTTTGTTCCGTAGAAGAGAGTGATAATGATAGCAGCAGTTTGAATGCGTTGCCGAGGACGATGGATGGCAAGCCGACTGGAAGCGGCGAGCAAGCGTACGCCGCCGACGCGGGCCTCGTCGGTCGACGCGTCAAAGGCAGCGGCAGTAGTCGACGAAGAGAGGACACCGCCGAGGAGCGACTTCTGTCGAACAGTGTAGGCGGCAGCATCGGCGCCGACAACATTTCCCCGGAGCGCGGCAGCGTCACGTCGGCCGCCTCCGTGGCGTCGTCGAGCGCCTCGTCTCGCGCCCGGGTCGGCGTCGGCGTCGGCGTCGTCACGTACAGTGGTGGCGACGGCAGCGTCTCCATCGACCGCGGCGCCAGTCCCCAGTCGGCGACCGTACCTCGACTCGAGACGCCCACTCCCACCCCAGCGGCCGACCAACCATTAGCCGGCGGCGGCGGCAATTCGTCGTACGGCTTCGTCAAGACTCTGGTTCGACAGCGACAGCGATGGCCTTGCGCCATACGCGGACGACCGAATCTCCTGGTGACGGTCGCGTTGTGCGTCCTCTCTCTCTACGGCGCGCTCGCGTCCGTGCTGGGCCGGACGGCGGTGCCGTTCCTCCGGATCGACTTCACGTCCATACAGAACAGCACGCTGTCGGCGAACTTCGGCAACGACACTGGGCCGCACGAGGGCACGGTGTTCGGCCTCTACGTGCTCGTCGTGGGCTGCATGGCGGCCGGCTGGCTCTGCGGCGTGGCGCGCGTGCCGCCGCTGCTCGGCATGCTCTGCATGGGCATCGTGGCGCGCAACGTGGGCGCCGTCGCCATCTACCAGTTCATCGACACCGAGTGGGCGGTGCGGCTGCGTCGGTGCGCGCTCGTCGTCGTGCTCGTCAGCGGCGGCTTCGGCCTGGACTTGGAGGCGCTGAGCCGGCTCAAGGCGGCCTGCCTCCGGCTCGCCTTCCTGCCCTGCTTCGTGGAGGCACTGTCGACGGCCGTCGTCTCCTGTTTCTTGCTGGCGCTGCCATGGACGCACGCGCTGATGCTGGGCTTTGTGCTGGGCGCCGTCTCGCCCGCCGTCTGCGTGCCCTCGATGCTGGCGCTGCAGCGGCGTCGACTGGGCGTCGACGAGGGCATCCCCTCGCTCGTCATCGCCGCCAGCAGCATTGACGACGTCCTCGCCATCACCGCCTTCAGCGTCCTCCTAGGCCTCGCGTTCTCCACCTCCGGCGGTCCCCTCTTCCCACTCCCTCTCGCGCTCTTGCTCGAAGCCACAAACGGGCGCTCGTTCAGGCAGCCTCCTCTGGACGGTGCTGAGCGGTCCGTTCGAGGTGTGCGTCGGCGTCGCGTACGGCTTCCTCCTCGGCCTCCTTCTCTGGTTCTTCCCGGACGACGCGCAGGTGCGTCGGCGCGGCGCCATGTTCTCTGATGACTCGAGTCAGCCAGACCCGTTGCCGACCTCGTCAGGAGCGTCGCAGCGAGCTGCGGTTCTGCCTGCTGCTGAGCGGCTGCATGCTCGCTATGTTCGGCTGCCAAGTTGTACATATGGACGGAGCGGGTCCCATCGCCTGCCTCGTGGCCGCCGTCGTCGCCAACTACGGACACGCGAGACGGAAGCGCGCCAGCGTAGGCGGCGGCACCGAGGCCGTCTCCTCCGACCAGCAGGTGAGAGATTGTGTTTGAGCATTGTTTGTGTCAAGACTTGTGGAAGTGGCCGTTGTTGTTGAGGAGGCGGTGAGCTACGCGATGACGCTGCTCTGGGAGGTGCCCTTCCAGCAGCTGCTCTTCGGCCTCATCGGCAGCGAGCTGGACCTGTCGCGGGGCGGCGTGGAGCCGTCGAGCGTCGGCAGGGGCCTCACCGTGCTGGCCGTCGGCCTCGGCTTTCGCTGCGTCGCCGCCTTCCTCGCCGTCGGCTGGACAGGACTCGACTACAAGGAGCGCGCCTTCGTCGCCGTCTCCTGGCTTCCAAAAGCCACCGTCCAGGCGCGTCCTTCCCCAGCCCCTCCCCCCCCCCCCTCTCGCAGCGACGACGCCCACTAGCGTTTCCAGGCTGCCATTGGGCCGGTCGCATACGACACCGCTACTCGAAAAGGTTCCTCTGATGAAGTTGCACGACACGGCCTACAGGTTGGTGCGTCGTGTGCGTGTGTGTTGAATTCACGGGCAAAAGTTCGAATTAGATCGATTGTGTTTCACATTTCAGATTCTGACAGTGGCCGTCTTGAGTATTCTAGTCACCGCTCCCCTGGGTGCCTGTCTCATGAGCTTAACGGGTCCGTATCTGCTGCGGCGATCCGAGACGGCCGCCGCTCGTCGGGCTGAGAGCGGCGGCTTGGCCGAAGGACTGACGACTCCGCCCGAGGCCGCCAGTTCGCCGTCGCCGCGAGTGGCGCCGCCAGCGCAGCGAGCGCCGTCGACGGGGCTGCTGACGACGACGGCGGCGGGGCCGGCGCTGTCGCGGTCGGTGGCGCGGAGCGGCGGCGGCGATGAGGACGCGGAGAGTCAGGCGTCCTCGAGCGTCGCCCGCAGCTCCACGCGCTCCTCCACGCGCGCACGCCGGCCGCCCCTCGCTCTGCGCGGCTCCCAGCAGCAACTTTAGAGCTTCCCCTTCCTATCTTTGACAGATTCTTGTAGTATGTACGATACAAGCATGTTGACAGAGATTTCGCGTTTCCGCTCTACGAACGAACGAACCTCTTCATATTTGCGGTGTGAGCGTGCCTTACTATGCTCGTTTCGTGGTCCGACACTTTCTGATGCGCGAGACTCGACGACGACTGTTGTACATGGCAACGATTACGAGTACTCGATATCCTTGTGTCCGCACTTGAGACAGGTAAAGAAGACGGTCATGCCTTCGTCGGCGGAGCGCGTCTGTCGCGTCGCGTAGGACATCTTGGGGTGGGCGCACTTGGTGCAGTTGCGCTCGACCTCGGGCCCGTCCGCGACGCCCGTCGACGCGTCCGTCTCAGCCGCCGTCTTCTTGTAGTAGACGTCCTCCTGGTACAGCACCACCTTGTTCACGATGTCTGCACGCACGTACACGTCACGAAGATGGTTGGGAGGGGGGTGGGCGGTCAGCTTGGCGCACCCCTGGAAGGCCAGGCGGTCCTGCAGATGACGCAGTCGACGGCGCTCGACTGCGTGTCAGGCACGGGCAACACGGCGCCGCACTCGCCGCAGAACTGGCTCGCGGGGTCGCCCACGAATCGGGACCTCGAATACACCGCCATCGCCGAGCGCACAATCCCGCCGTCTGGCGTTCCCTGACCTGCTATTCCCAGTGGTGCATCGGCGTGCCGGACGCGCAGCGATTGTGGTGTATGGGCGCTCGCAAGCAACGTCCGCAAACCACGATAACAGTACGCTTTACTCGTTTCGGCCATATTCAACGCGTGAATCGAGAGCCAACAGACAACGCCAAGCTCTCAACAACATGGGAGGGAGGGGAGAGGCCGGCCGAAGGCCGAACTCATGTCGCAGTCGCGGGCGCTGGAGAGTCGTCGTCGGCGGCCAACGGCTGCGTCGTAGTCGCAGTCCCTTCTTCCGTCGCTGCCGCCACTGTCGGTGCCGCCGCTTCCGCTTCCGCTTTCTCCGTTGTCGTCGGGGCCGGCGCTGGCGCTGCCTCAGGGGCGGTGACGAAGGCGCTGGGTCCCTGCCATAGGTTGCCGTAGAGGTTGTCGTTGAAGGCGGTGTCGTTGAAGCCGTGCGGGATGAAGCGGCGCGCGTCGATGCGCTGGAAGAAGCGCAGCCGGTGGAAGTCGGGCCCGTCGAACGTGCCGTCCGTCACGGGCACGGCGGCCTCGTAGCGGCGCTCCGGCCCCGAGCCGCTGATCGCGTACGCGTTGACGCGGTTCACGCGAGCCGGGAAGTAGGCGAGCGGGATCTCGAACTCGCAACGCCAGCCGCCGTCGCCCTGCGCGCGCGCGGCAACGCTCCGTCTGTCTCGCTGTCACTGCTGCTGCCGGCCGACACGCACCGTCCAGGTGTTGCGGACTTGCAGTTCCAGCTCAGCGCCGTCGTTGAAGGCGTTCCGTTCGCCGGCGAAGAGCATGGCGAGCCAGTGGCCGTGCGGGCCCACCTCCACCTCCAGGTACTGGTCCTTGTCGTTGGCGAAGAACAACTCCGCCACCTGACGCAGACAGCAGCAGTCGACCCGCCGCCTCCAACCACCGACACGCGCCCACCCACCTCGTATTCCCACAAATTGGGGCAGATGCCGGGCATCTGGTCGGGAGCGTCGGGGTCCTCAAAGAGGGGACCTTCCATCGTCACACGCACCGCGCGCTTGTGCGGCTTGCCTATACATAACGGTAGACAGGCTCTCTATTGAACAAAAGACGAGAGGCGTCTAGAGTGGGTGGCACCGGGAATGCGCTGAAAGAGCCAGCGCAAGTCGAAGATGTAGGGCGGGTGGTCGACTGGCTGTCCGTCCCAGGTGCGGTCGACGCGTAGAGTCAGGCCCTGGAGGTGCATGTCCGTCTCGCGTCCCGTGCGTCCGCGAGTCTGCTGAACCCAGACGTCCGAGGAACTCGTTCTTCCGAGTAGAGCACACGCTCTCGACGACGAGCAGCTCACCTCTCCGGCGACGAGTCGCTCCGCGTCCCGACTGCGCAACTTCTGGTTCACCGACGACGTCTCCACCTCCATGGTCCGACGACGTCCAATGCGCGTGAGACGGCGAGCCCCGGGTGAAAAACGACAACGACTGTCGACGGGTACTGTGTGCTGCGAGAGAGAGAGAGAGAGTATGAACACGACACGACGCAACCAACCAAGATACTGCCCTCGCGAGACGAGATCGACAACTCGTGGAGAAGCCCTTTAACGTCAAACAAAACGTGCGAACACCTCGAGAAGAGCCAGTCGACCACCACCACTAGACTACTCACCACTACAACCGCAACTAGCAAAAGCCGACAGAGAGAACAAGAGCCCGTGAGTGCACAAACAAGCGGATACCGCGCTGCGCAGTTTAACGAAGCGCGCAGTGACGACGCGCGGAAAGAGAGAGAGAGGGGGAGCATCCTCATCATCATCATGGCAACATGGTGTCAAGGTCAGCGGTGCCGGGGGATGAGTCACTCGTTCTTGAGTTTGGGTTCGCGTGTCCACTTGATCATGGTCTCCGGGGAGCGGAGCAGGAAGATGAGCAGCGCGAAGAGGTCCTGCTCCAGCGCGAAGTCGCTCGCCTCGCGCACCAGGTAGACGTCGTGGCACATCTGCGCGAGCGAGCGCCCCTACCCCCCCTTCTCTTGACCCCCCCCCCCCTCCTGGCCTACTCACTGCGAGCATTCGGTCGGGGTAGGGCATCTCGGTGAGCTGCACGGCCTGCGGGTGGTTTGTGATGAGGCCGCGCATCGCGCGACCGATCAGCATCACGAGACCCAGGTAGGCGGCAATGATCCTGAACAACGACGTCACCCGCGTCTGCTGCACCCCTGCCGCCACGCACGCACGCCACGCACCCGCCGCCAGCGATCGCGTTGAAGACGGCAGGGAAGACCTTGTCAACGAAGAGGAAGGTCTCCAATTCCCTCTGCTTGCCCTGACGACTCTCTTTCGCCTAAACGAAACGAGCGGCCCTCGCAAAGGCGCGCGGCAGGGCCGATATTCGTCGACTCTGGCGAGAACCTACCGTCCAAACTGCTGAAGGCGCCGCCCACCGTCTTCGCCGCCGTCGACTGTCCCACGGAGAAGAGGCGCTCGACGCGGCGCTGGTCCGCCCGCTGCACCTCCTCGCCCGCCCTCTCCGCCCCCTGCGGCGTCGGCGACAGCGCGCCGGCAGCCGCGCCGCTCTCGGCGCCGCCGAACACCTCCTCGCCTCCCAAAGAGCCCAGCAGCTGCAAGCAACGCGTCGGGGCACGTTGAGAGCGCTCTTCACAAACAATGAGCAAAGTCGTCACTTGCCTCCTCGTGAAGCGACGACGCGTCGTCGTGGTGTAGACGCGTCGTCGTGGTGCTGGGGCGCGGCGGTGGCGCAGGACCGGTAGCCGCCGACGCCGGCCCACGTCTGGCGGCACTGCACGACCAGGTAGAAGTAGAACACGAGCAGCAGCGCGGGGTTCGCCCACGCCGGCCACGGTAGCGGGACCAGCGTCAACGCCTCCGGGTGCGGACAGTGCATCTCGACCAGCGTCGACAACCCGATCAGCCTGCAACAATGATGGTGGACGCAGACGCAGGCGACGAGCGCGCGCACCTCGCCCAGAAGTTGTCGACGCTCGTGAGCTCCTCTCTGGGTAGGAGGCGGCGCGCCAGGGGCAGCTGGTAGGCGTAGAGGACGAGCAGGTGAAGGGCCAGGTAGAGGAGGAGGAGCAGGAACTTGACTCGGTTTAAGGTGGCGCGCTTGAGCGGCCTGTAGACGCCCCACCAGCTGAGCAGCAGCAGAAAGGCGAGCAGGTAGGGCGCGGCGAGGAGAGCGGGCCGCATGCCGGCCGCGAGCACCAGCAGCAGGACGACGCCGAAGTCGGTGAGGCGCGTGAGGAGCACGAGGAGGTTGCGCCGCCACGCGTCGCGCCGCCTACGCCAGAGACGCGCAGACGTCGACGCGGCCCGCGGCGTCGTCGACGGCCGTCTCCCGCTGCTGCTGCCCTCCATCCTCCTCAACCGCAGCTGCCTCGGCCGCCTCAAGTGAGCCGAGTTGACGCACGCTCGTGGGCGGCTGCGCGACGCCGTTCGCAAAACCTGGAGCACGTTGTGCTTGCAGCAGCCGACGACGACAAGGGTCAGCAGGACGGAGACGAAGCCGACCACGTCGGGCGCGACCACACGCACGTCGGTCCAGAAGCCGCCGCCCACGCCCACTCTAAATGCACAGTCGAACCTCTCTCGCTACACCCACGCGAGAAAGGAAGGTTCCCGCGCATGTACCAACCGCATCCAGCCGGCGTGCTGAAAGAGGCGGCTTTGCGTCGAATTGCATTCTCGCGCGTAGACGCCGACGTCGACGTCGAACGCCTGGTAGGCCTGGTAGGCGAGCTGCGCGACCAGCGCCAACGTCGCGACGAGCAGCGCGAAGGCGAAGTACGCCTTTGTGACCTCTGAAAGCCGCGGCGCGCGACACTCGTCGTCCGGCCGAGCGGGCGGCCGTGCGGGCGGCAAGCGTACTCTTCACCAGTCCCAGCAGGCCGAAGAGCAGGCCGACGACGCTGGGCCGCGCCACGGCCGCTGAACAGCGCGGGGGCGCGCCTCGCTCGCGCGCTTCCACGCAGTGCAACCGACTCACCGCAGAGCAAGCCCAACGGCAGCACGCATCGCAGGCACAACTGCTTCAGTGCCAGCATCGCCATCTCGACCGATTGCGTCGCCGCGACTCCCTATCGCCGCATTCCCCGACTCTTGAGCACCCCTTTCCTCAAACCAGCAGCGGATCACGATCAGTAAAAACGTCTTTCAAGACGATGGCAACAGGCTTTCAATGCAATTAGCTTGTCGAACGGCAATTCCCAAAATATGCAACCGATACAAGCACAACCGATACAACCGATTACTGTTCCCGCCTCCTAAGCCTAAGCCTAAGCCTAAGCCTAAGCAAAAGCCTAAGCCTAAGCCTAAGCTAAAGCCTAAGCTACAGTGATCGGTTGTATCGGTTGTGCTTGTATCGGTTGCATATTTTGGAAATAGCCTGTCGAACTCAAACGCGGCTAAATCCGAAAGGGGGCATAAGGAACAGAACATAAAGATGTTGTGTTCCGTTACACATGAGTACACAGCGCCGACGACTACGGTATCCTTCTGGCGTCGCTACAAGAACTAGCCGGATCCGGTCCAAGCAGGATATATCCGATACATACCAAACAGGAACCGCGTCGAATGCTGTCGCCATGGCCGTCACAATCGGCTCCGCAACGGTCGCGCTCTGCTGGCCAGACACACAGGCCCATCAGGTCGTCGCGGCGCAGCGCCCCCTACTCATTGCAGTGGGTACCGTACAGGCAACGGTGGCGACAGCTTCGCGTTTCTCTCGATGCGCCGCTCAAAGACACGCCTCTCGAGGACGCGGCCTGCTCCCGTGCGGCTCTTGTGCGTACGACGAAGGCAGCAAAAGCCACGTGACCCTTTCGCCCATCACCCTACTTACTGCGGTTCCAAAGCGATACATGACAAGTGGCAGGGCACGTCAGGAGAGTCACAGAGTGAGGAGTCACAGTCAGCGTTAGGCGGATCAAGGCGTCAGCTGCAGCAGCGAGAGAGACTGGTAGGCGTAGAGGACGAGCAGGTGAAGAACCAGGCAGAGGAGAGGAGGAGAAACTTGAATCGGTGCGCCCCACCAGCTGACCAAGCAGGCAGTGCTAGTCGCCGCCATTTTCGGACTCGTCGGCGTACACTTCGTGGTAGTGTCCGTTGGCTGACATTGGCCGTTGGCAGAGCGCCTAACAATCGCAGCGTTGAACGAGAGAAGGTGCAGCGACGGTGGCGCACCTTCATGTTTGACTTCAAGGTCCGCACAACTTCCACTGCCTCGTCTTCCCACACGCGCGCTCCGGTCCGCTTTCTGTACGCAGCGAGTCCCTCGAGCGCCTGAACGCGTGTCCATCAGTGGGCCGTGTACAGCTGAAGAAAGCAAGGCCTGCTCGAGAGGTCCAAGAGCATTTACCTTCTTCGTCTCTCGGACGCAACCGCTGACATCGCCTTTGCCGTAGGCGAGGAGACTTCGGCCGAGCGAGACTCGCATGCGGACGACGTCGATAGGCGCGTAGTCAGTCGTGAGGGCGTCGCTCGCTGCGCACGCACGCGAGGCGCGCTCCAGCGCGTCTGAAGTGTGCACAGCGCCGGTTCAGTGTGCACCATTCGATACGCGGCCAAGGCGTGTTGCAGCACTGCACCTATCGCGACTCCGCCTCGTTCTCTCCGCTCATGGCCTCGGCGATGTAGCGTAGACAGTCGGCTGTCAAGAGAAGCGAGTACGCCAGCGCGTACTCACCGTTGCTGTAGGGCGTGCACTTCCGCAGCGTCTTCTAAACAAGCGAGCATTGATATCCAACAGTGTTGCGCGTCACGCCTGGGTGCGGCGCAAAGGCACCTCGACGGAGGCGGCCCGCGACGTCAGCTCGCCCGCAGGATCAACAGCCTCGCGCACTTCTCCGTTTCCTTCTGCACTTGTAACTCGGAGGTCGGCTGCTCGTCCACGTCGACACCTTCCCGCTCCAGCGTACTCTCGTTGTCGAGCTGCTTGCGCGTCTCGCCGATGTAGGCGTGCGCAGCTTTCCAGAACATGTAGAAGTTCTGAAAAGAGAGCTCGCGTCGAACGCGGCGGCGCACTTCCGAGCGCGCGGCGTGATCAGTGACCAACGTTCTGTGTCAGAGGCGCGCCCTCTTCGGCCTGACGCAAGATTCGCACTTTCGCCATCGCGTACACTTCCTCCTGGGCCGGCGTAGAGGCGAGAGCAGCCCGAAGGCCTTCACGCTCGTCGTACTCGCCATACAAGCTTTGTGACCTTTGGAGGGTGTCTTTTCTTTCTATTTATTTTACTATCATAGAACGACTTTCACGCTATGCGCGTTTTCAGGTTAGTACGTTTAGCGAGTATTGTTGTCACGCGTGATCGCTACAAGGAGCTAGCCGGATCTGGTCCGAGCAGGATACCCGATACACCGAACACGAACCGCGTCGAGTGCTGTCGCCACCGCAGTGCCGTCGCCATTGCAGTGCCGTCACAAACCGCTCGGCAACGGGCGCGCTCTGTTCAGTCAGTCCTTCCTGCAGAGCCCTCCAGCCAACGATGGCGAAGCTTCTTTGGGTTTCTCTTGCTCAAAGACGCGCTTCTGTAGCACGCGGCCTCCTCGCGTCCGGCTCTTGCGAGTACGTGCAGTTCGGGACACGACAAACACGACAAAGGCGCCAGAGACTGACGGCGAGAGCACACATGCTTAAACCAAGCAGCAGCCGAGTCAGACACTGTAGCAACAATCGGTCGCGACGAAGGTTCAGCTTCCACGCTCTAAATCTCAAAGAATGCTCGCAGTCGCTCTAGTCGTCGTCGTCGTCGTCGTCGTCGTCATACCGCCAGATTTGCGTCGACATGGGCCAACGTGAACGACACGTTCACTTGCACAGAAGTGGAGGAAGCGTTGGTGTCGAGCGAATTCGCGTGTCGTGTACGTACTTTATTACTTTGGGCTAGTGGGCGTCGTCAGATTCCCCGAGCGCCTAACGATCGCAGCCCCTGGGCCTACTGCCGACGCTGCCGGGTGGAGCGTTGACTGCGCTCGACGACGAACTGTTATGAGCAGACGACATACGGACCAACAGAGTCGTGACCAGGCAGCCAGCACCGCCGCAACCGGCGCAGAGCAGAGTCGTGACGACGAGACTGGCTGAATGAACACGGCCTTTGCTCGTCGACTGACCGACTGAGCGGCACACCGACTGACCGACCGTCGGCACACCGACCAAATCCGACAGCAGTCGCCAACTCGTGCGCTTTCTATTGCCGACAAGAGCAGCGGGGCTAACGAGAACGACACCTTGTCATCAGCACGACTGCACTAATAATGCATTCCGGACAAATCATAACTGTTTCAGGTTGGGAGTACCTGTGGCCTTTCATTTCTTTCTCAAGTGACGTGCTGCTGCACGAGTAAAGAGTTGGTATTAGTTGGCCGTTGTGCGGGATTTGCGTGGTCTTGCGACTGGCGAGTAGGACGGAGTAGGACCAAGTCGAGTCAGCCGAGCATGGACCATCTACAAGCGCATCACGACGACGCGACTGCTGCGCTCGTACGCGCGTCCAAAGGACCGCCGATAAAATTGGAGGTAGCCCTCTCGTCGTGCCGCCTGCTTCGAGTGCGCCCCGCCGTCGACGTGCTCTGCTCTCGCGTTTAGCAGCTGCAAGGCTACTGGGACGCGGCCTACGCCTTCATGCGGCCGACCCGCACGTCACTGGAAGCACTGATCGCTGACGCGCCAAGGCCAGTCGAGCAGAAAGTGGTAGCGGAACCGCATCAGGAGGCGCTGGAAGGCGACGAGCATGCGCCGAAAGTCGACGAGCTCCGTCAGCACCAAGACGAGCTGCACAGGAAGATCGACACCATCGAGGTGGCTGGTGGCTCGGACCGTTCACGCCCCACCCGAATCTGACGCGCAACACTGCTTCATGCCACTGCTCGCTTGCTGTTCAGGAGACGCTCCTACTGGCCGCTCCGTTCGCCGACACCTCTTACACGCTCGCGTACGTCTTCATGCGACGCGCCGACTTGTTCAGATACCGAAACAAGTTCGGCGTCTCCGACGAGGGCCCAGGTGCACTGATAGACGCGTTCGCCAGTCCAATTGCGCGCGATCAAAGCGCCGTTCTACATCGGTTCAGAGATGCTGCTCGTGAAGGCGGACGAGCTGTACAGCATGGCCGACAGACTGAGCGAACCATACGGAAGTCACAAGCCCATCAGCGTCGAGTGCGCAATTAACCACGCCGTTCTTATGCTCGACCAAAAGAAGAAACAAGCCGCGTTTGCGCACCTCCAAGTGGTAGCAGCGTGGCAGGCCTTCTTTCCTCGACGTACACGACTGTCTGATAGAAATTCGCTCAGGCGCTGACGGCGCTTCGCCACTCGGAACGCCTGCTGGGCATTGGGGCGAAGGGAGAGTCGAAGGTCTTGAAGGACGTCTTAAAGAGGAACCTCGAGGTGCGCCACCGTCGGCTGCGCCCTCGCGCGTTCAATGCTGCGATGTTTATTTAGGTGGCGAGAGAGGACATCGAAGAGACCAATGGCGACAACCAGTACTGATCGTGCCACTTAACAGTCATCTCGCAGACACAACCCTCAAACTGTGATTCTCGGCAGTGATTCACCATGACGAGTTTCTCTGGTGCACGCCACATTTCGAGCGAAATAATATACATGCAAAAAAAATAAAATACATGCAAAAATAAATTACAGCGCGGCACACCATGAAAAGGAGACATTCAACGTTTAAAGAGACGTGTATTTAATGTTTGAAGAAAACGCATCGACAGCTCCTTAATTCCTCGACGTACACGGCTGACTCATAGAAATTCGCTCAGGCTATCACGCTCGTCACACGCACCGCGCGCTTGTGCGGCTTGCCTATACATAACGGTAGACAGGCTCTCTATTGAACAAAAGACGAGAGGCGTCTAGAGTGGGTGGCACCGGGAATGCGCTGAAAGAGCCAGCGCAAGTCGAAGATGTAGGGCGGGTGGTCGACTGGCTGTCCGTCCCAGGTGCGGTCGACGCGTAGAGTCAGGCCCTGGAGGTGCATGTCCGTCTCGCGTCCCGTGCGTCCGCGAGTCTGCTGAACCCAGACGTCCGAGGAACTCGTTCTTCCGAGTAGAGCACACGCTCTCGACGACGAGCAGCTCACCTCTCCGGCGACGAGTCGCTCCGCGTCCCGACTGCGCAACTTCTGGTTCACCGACGACGTCTCCACCTCCATGGTCCGACGACGTCCAATGCGCGTGAGACGGCGAGCCCCGGGTGAAAAACGACAACGACTGTCGACGGGTACTGTGTGCTGCGAGAGAGAGAGAGTATGAACACGACACGACGCAACCAAGATACTGCCCTCGCGAGACGAGATCGACAACTCGTGGAGAAGCCCTTTAACGTCAAACAAAACGTGCGAACACCTCGAGAAGAGCCAGTCGACCACGACCACTACACTACTCACCACTACAACCGACAACTAGGAAAACAAAGCCGACACAGAGAGAGAGAGAGAGAGAGAGAGAGAGAGAGAGAGAGAGAGAGAGAGAGAGAGAGAGAGAGAGAGAGAGAGAGAGAGAGAGAGAGAGAGAGAGAGAGAGAGAGAACAAGAGCCCGTGAGTTCACAAACAAGCGGATACCGCGCTGCGCAGTTTAACGAAGCGCGCAGTGACGACGCGCGGGAGAGAGAGAGAGGGGGAGCATCCTCATCATCATCATGGCAACATGGTGTCAAGGTCAGCGGTGCCGGGGGATGAGTCACTCGTTCTTGAGTTTGGGTTCGCGTGTCCACTTGATCATGGTCTCCGGGGAGCGGAGCAGGAAGATGAGCAGCGCGAAGAGGTCCTGCTCCAGCGCGAAGTCGCTCGCCTCGCGCACCAGGTAGACGTCGTGGCACATCTGCGCGAGCGAGCGCCCCCCCCCCCCTTCTCAAGACCCCCCCCCCCGCCGGGCCGACTCACGGCGAGCATTCGGTCGGGGTAGGGCATCTCGGTGAGCTGCACGGCCTGCGGGTGGTTTGTGATGAGGCCGCGCATCGCGCGACCGATCAGCATCACGAGACCCAGGTAGGCGGCAATGATCCTGAACAACGACGTCACCCGCGTCTGCTGCACCCCTGCCGCCACGCACGCACGCCACGCACCCGCCGCCAGCGATCGCGTTGAAGACGGCAGGGAAGACCTTGTCGACGAAGAGGAAGGTCTCCAATTCCCTCTGCTTGTCCTGACGACTCTCTTTCGCCTAATCGAAACGAGCGGCCCTCGCAAAAGCGCGCGGCAGGGCCGACATTCATCGACTCTGGCGAGAACTTACCGTCCAAACTTCGACTCCATCAGACGACGCGTTGCTGAGCGACAGCACGATCGACTTGTAGGCGGGCCGCATGTCGGACCGCGAGACTAAACAAGCACACAGTTTTCACTTCTCCGACAGCCGGCGCAGGCGCTGGCGTGTTACTGGTGTTGTTACGTACCGTTGTCGTTGACGACTTTGTAGAGGCTGTAGACTTGCTGTGCCTGTCCTTCGTTGGGCACGATGAGGTAGGGCGGCAGCGCGTTCTGGACCACCACCTCGCCCTTGTCCGTCGACAGCACGTCCACGAAGCCGGCGCGCGCCCCGGGCGCCTCCAGCTCGTCCAGGCCGACCACCGAGTCGTACGTGTGCACCATCGGCTCCTTGCCAGACTGCGCCACGCGCGTCAGTCGGACACTGCACGTCAGCAAGCGATTGCCGCGTCCGCGTGTGTCAACGCCAGCGCCGTTCGGAGCCTACCCGATTTGGAGGCCGACGCGCGTCCCGTTCTGCTGGAGCGTCTCCAGCAGATGGCGGCGTCCGGCAGCCGAGATGGGCCAGTTAAGGAGGCTGTCGGGCGGCAGCTTGACGCGGTAGACGTCGGCGGGCCCGTAGTCGCGCAGCACGGCGCTCGCCTGTCGACTCTTGCTGAAGCTGGCCACGAGGCGGTCGTAGCCGGTCTCGTCCAGCGGACGCATCGACTGGCCCTGCGCCTCGATCGTGTACAGCTCCTAGGGCGCGCCTCAGTCGTGTGTACCGTCAGCGACACCCCAGCACCGAGACAGATAGTCACGGGGAATCCTTCGATGGCGACGGTGACCTTGGCCGACGAGAGCGCCACCTCGGTGCCGATCCTGTTGAGCAGCGCGAACAGCAGCAGCGGCAGCCAGACGAGAATGACGATGAACACGATCGCGGGCACGCCCATGGCCAGCTTGACCACCTTGCCCTTGGCCACGCCGCGCGGCGCAGGGAAGTCCTGCAAGGGAGGCGAGCGGATAAAGGGCTGAGGACCGATACGGTAGCCGGTCGGCGACTAAACCTGTTCCATCTTGCGCGCGCACTTGAGACCGAACAGGGTCGCGTAGGCGTTCTCGAAGTTGAAGAAGTCGAAGACCGTCATGCTCGTGTCCGTCCACGTCCAGTCGATCAGCGTGCGCAGCTCGAACAAGAACGGCACCGCCATGAAGCTGCAAGTGATCGGTGCACTTTTGTTTATTCCCTCTTACAACGCCCCTGCCTCAGATTTACATCTTGAAGAGGACCATGTTAACCATGCTGTAGCTGCGCGTCAGGAGGTTGCCGATCGACGAATTCGGGTAGCCGTTGCGAATCTGCCAGGCGGACAAGAGAAAGTAGACGCCCTTGAGGAAGTACCAGAACTGCGCGGGCCCGTTCTGTTGAATGGGCCTGAAGCGCGGCGCCGGCACTCTCGGCTCCGACAAGGGAAAAGGGGGGGGGGGGCTTGCGACTTACGTCCCTGTGAGACTGGGCAGCAGGTAGAAGATCCAGACGTGTACGCCGACGACGAGGACGACTTGGAAGATGAGCTTGCTGACGACCGCCTTGCGCAGGTAGAGCGCGCGGTCGATGACCATGAGGAAGCAGAGCACGATGATCATGACGATCATGAGCAGCGGGATCCGGTTCGACTGGATGTCCCGCACCACGTCGCCTGTCGCGGCCAGCAACGCTGACTGACGCCCACGTCACTCGCAGCCGACGCGAGCGCGCACCGGAGCCGCCCTCTCCGAAGGCGCTGTACTTGAAGACGAGCAGTAGAAAGCAGAAGACGTCCATGAGAAGCATGAAGGGGTAGAGGTCGCGCACGTAGCGGAAGGGCGGGTCGAAGAGGCGCTGGAAGAAGCGGCCGAAGCTGCCGCAGTACGCCATGTAGGGCGCGGCGGCGCTCGGCTGCGACTGCGACTTGGCCAGCGCCGCTGCAACAGGCGCTCCGGTCTCAGCGCCAATCACGCCAGCTTGCCCTGTCGAGTCGAACCTGTCGACGACGAGCCGCTCGCCTCGGAGTGAACGCGTTCCGGCTGTGAGAAGGAGCGCTCCGTGTCGCCCGCCTCCTCGGCCGCCCTCTGGACCTTCTCGGCGAGGCTGGCCGTCTGCATCGCGTCCTTCCAGAGGCCCTGCTTCTGCAACGAGAGTTCCGCGCCCTCAGCTCCGGGCGAACTGCCGCCGCCGCGCCCTCGCTTGCCCGCAGCATGTAGCGGTGGAAGAAGAGGCAGATCAGCAGCACGATGTCCCAGAGCGCGTAGAAGTCCTTCTTGGCGACGCCCAGCAGTCGAGGAGCCCACCAGATGTCGATCTCTTTCGAACCCGTCTAGAGCGGGAGACGAAATGCGTACTGGGTGTGGTGTGGCCCGTCCAAAGGACCATCCGTACCATCTCTGTCGACCAGCCGAACAGTCCGAACTGGAAGACGAACTTGATGACGACGATTGCCTAAAGGTCGCTAGGCTATGCTTGAGCGGCTTCTGCGCGTGGTGTAGAGTGTGGGGGCACCTCGGTGTAGGCGATGAGGAGTATCCAGAAGAGCTTGGGCGGCCGGGGCGAGCAGAGCGTGCCCCAGAAGAACGTGAGCAGCGGCAGCGGCAGTGAGAGCACGGAGCCGCTCTTCATGTGGTCGACCAGCACCATGAGGTAGCAGAGCAGCTCCGAGTGGCTCACGACCAGGAAGCTGACGGCCATCAGGAAGCGCGCCACCACGTTCCGCTCCGTGAAGCGCCGCTCCACCTCCGACTCCATCCTAAGACGGAGCCCACAGTATGCCGCGGAGCGCCTCCGTTGGCTGCCAACAGACAGCGAGCACGCACGTGTCAATGTCCGCCTCGCACTTGACGCAGCGGATCTCCTCGCCGATCTCGCTCTCGAGCAGACGCTTGCGCATGTCGCGCACGGGCACCGACGGCTTCGACAGCTCCTAAACACCACCACCACCACACTTCCGTCAGTTGCAAAGGGAAACAATGGAGAGAGAGAGAGAAGGCGGACAGACGCACGTCGGACATGCGGCTGCGCAGCTTCGCGCGCTCCTCGCCCAGCACGTGCGAGACGTAGCGGTAGTCGCGCGAGCGCCGGTTGCAGAAGGCGGCCACGTAGTCCAGCACCGTCTCCGCGAACTTCGTCAGGAAGCGGAAGACGCCCACTGGAACGCGCGCTCCTCAGACAGCGGCAGGGCGGGCGGGTGTGCGCCAAGGCGTTCACTGACTCAGCGCTCCCTCGTCCGACGGCGTCTTGGCGGCCGCGTCTGGCGCGTCGTCCTCGGCGTAGGGCGGCAGCACCTCCACGTCCTCCTCCTCCTCGTCCGGCTCGAGAGCAGCCGCCGGCCGCTCAGACGCGGGCAGCCCTTCCACCTTCTCGGCCGCCTCCACCGTCTTCTTCAGGTCCAGGTCCTTTTGCACGGCCGTGTGCAGTAGCTAGAGAGCCATAGAGAAGGCGTGCACGCGCGCGCAATAAATACGATAACGAACGGACGAGCACCTGGGCGGGGCTGAGCCCTTTGTGGTGTTCGAGTCCGGGGTGCGGCTCCGGCGCGTAGGACTGCGGTGGCGCCGACAGCAGGTCGCCGCCGTCGTCGGCGTCGGGGTCGTAGTCGAACATGTAGTAGTCGCCGGCGCGCTTCGCTGAACGGGCAGCGGGCGCGCGGTGCGACGGGGCTAAGTGAGAACAAGAATCGCGCGCGACCGACCTTGCCCGTAGGTCTCGGGCTCCTTGACGCCGTGGCCCCTGGCGCGCAGTGCCTCTCGGCGCTCGCGGATGACCACCGTCCGATTCTGGATCTTCTCCAGCTTGGCGCGCTGCGCCTCGTCCTGCTCCTTCATCTCCTTCTGGATCAGCTGGTTCACGAGCACCGCGCCGCTGCAGCGAATCTCGCACGGGTTGGCGTCGGCTGCTGGTGCGGAGGCGTACTGCTCACCGCGAGCTGAGCACCCGCTCTGTCCTGTACTCGGTGATCACCCACTGGAAGTACCAGCTCTGGAGGGCGCGTAGCTGCAGAATGACGAAGACGAAACAGAGGAGGTCGTAGCCGATGCGCGTCTCCTCGCGACTCGCGCTGCACGACGCTGCAACGATCGTCGTGTGGCGCGCGTGAGGGGGGGGGGGGGGGGCACGGCAATGGAGGAGGAGGGGGGGGGGGACGCACCGGACTCGGGCACGAGAGCGTGGGCGCGCTCGTCGAGGCAGACGACGCTGAAGAGCTTCACGACCCAGCAGTCGGTGAGGTCGTGCAGCTCGCGCAGGAACACGCAGCCCACCACCTAGACGCGTTCCCGTGTCCGACGCCAATGCAAGACCTGGGGCTAGAAACTTGGAATTCCTCGCACCTGTAGGCTGACTTTACAGAAGATGGCGGATAGATTGTAGAGGAGCAGACACTTCCAGGCGCAGACGATCTTGCGCATGTGCGAGAGATAGAGCTCGTTGCCCTTCCAGAGTAGAACAAAGGCCAGAAAGAGATAGCCGAGCGCGAAGAGAGAGGTGCCGCCCAGGCCGGCCACGAGCACCATCACCAGAGTGACGTAGTGGCCGTACGAAAAGACGACCACTTTTGCCATGTCGACAAAGTTTCTAAACGCACAATCGATACGCCCAGAGTCAAGCTCGTCTGTCGTGTTGCGTTGCGCGAGCGGCTCGCCTCTTGAGGCTGACAAAGTCGTGCGTCGGATTCGACCGTTTCAACTTCCACTCCGAGTCAAAGATGTGCTTGTTGGAGCCGCCGGCGAAGGTGGCAGAGAGGGAGGAGCTTCGCTCGACGGTGAAGACGAACAGCTGACTGACGGCGAACATGTACTGGAGGAAGTCGAGCAGCAGGTGCGTCGCCGTCGGCTTCTCCTCGACCGCGTACGAAGGCAGAAAGAGCCACATGATCAGGTTCGAGTTGGCCTTGGGGTCCGACAGGAAGTTCCACGGGTATTCTGAAGGCGAGAGCGGGACGACTGTCGAAGGGGGGGGGGGGGTGGCTGGGTGTGCGTACGCACCGATGCAGAGAAACTCCGGCAGGCCGACGCAGAGGGCGTACTGTAGGGGCAGGAGGAGGGAGAGTAGGAGGACGTAGAGCCACCAGAGGCCGCTGAGGAGTGCGCGCGAGCAGGGCGCGAGCGCCAGCAGCACGAGCACGTAGAGGGCGGCGTACGCGTCCATGCGCACCATGGCGACGATCACCGTCATCGCGAACGAAAGCTGCGAGAGGAGCCAGCTCGGTTGACCACAAGGCATCCTAACCTTCCGACTCGCCAAGCACCTCGAGTCCAAACTTGTACGTGGCGTAGTTGAGGAGGAACTTGAGGCAGTTGCGCACGCTCTCGTCGGCATGTTCCCTGGTCGCCTTGGGGAAGGGCACGATGCCGGTGGGCGTGGCCTGTGGTTCGGGCAGGCCCAGCTCGAGGCGGCGGTACTTCTGGCGCGCGAACACCACCGCCTGCGCGCCCAGCAGCAGCAGCACCAGCACGTAGCCCTGCACAAGCGTGAGACGCGTCCAGTCCCCCCCCCCCCCCGCGTGTCTCATGACAAGAGGCGGTCTCGCGCCCGCCCTCGGTCCAAACCTTGACGTAGCTGAAGACGGACGGCACTTGCTGCAGACCGATCCAGGAGGCGGTCAGCGTCTGCGTCGAGTTGTCCATGGCCGGCAAGAACTGAAGGAAGCGCAAATAGCGCACCCGCAGTCGCGCCAGATTACGAAGCAATTTCACTCCTACCGTGCAGTTGGCGTCCACGTCTCCCACGAGCGCGTCCAAGAGTTTCTTGCGCAACTTCAGCTGATAGACCATTTTGAAGACGACGATCGTCGTCAGGAAGGCCGCCAACAGCAGAGAGAGGAACATGATGCGGGCGCGATTGCGCGCCAGGGGCACCATGAAGACCACGGCGACCAGCAGAACCAGGTTGATGGCGTTCACCTAAAGTTTATACCGGTCTCATCCGGTTATAACCAATTCTACAGAGGAAGCTCACCTCAGTGACGACGATGAGCATGAGGGCGACGGCGACGACCTTGGACGCGTGCACCTCTGCCAGGCCGAAGAGGACGTCGGCAACGTCTTGGATCAGCGCGCGGGTCCAGCTCGCCACCGCTGCAACGACCCCGACCACCCACGGTCCGTACGTCGTCTGCACCGCCTGGCGGGGGGGGGGGGGTACGCACTGTTGGTGGGCGGCGTAGAGGCGGCAGCGGCGGCGGTCGTCTCGCGCTTGTAGGCGAGCTGGCGGGCGCGGTCGAAGTCGGTGATGTTCAAGAAAGGTTCGTTGAAGAACTTGAGCTGGAGGATGACGACGACGAGGAAGCTGATGGGCGTGAAGAGCGTCCAGAGGAGCGTGGCGGGGTCGTAGCTCTGGAGGCCGATGTCCTCGTTCCAGTCGGCAGAGAGCCGCGTCGTGCGCTCCCACCACTGGGGCACGCCTTTGAACTGGTACAGGTAGAGGACGACCAGCACCACGCTGCTGTACAGCACCAGCAGCGTCCAGTAGCCCACCATGGCGCGCCGGAACGCCGGGAACGACGCCTGAAAGGCCGCCGCCGCGTGCGCGCATGCAGCCACGACGACGCAGGCACCTGTAGGAGGACGATGAGGCAGCCGAAGAAGACCATGTATCCCACGGTGTAAAGGAACACGGGGTTGCGGACGGAGATGAAGAGCAGCGTCAGCGTCACCACGTAGACCCAGTACTTGGCGAGGAAGCGCATCAGCGGCGCCGACGAGGCGCCTCCGCTCGACAGCGGCGTCGACGACGACGACACGGCTTGGGTCGTCGAGGCGGTCGCCTGCGACACGGCCGACAAGGGCAGACTCATCGCGCCGCCGCCGCCGAACGTGCCGTAACTCACGCGGCCCTGCTCCGCCCCCGCCGACGACGACGCCGTGCCGCCGCCGCTCCGACCGAAATACTTTTCCCTGAACGACCCGACGCCATCCGCCACAGCTGACATAGCTGCCGCCGGCGCCGAAGCGTCACATAACGGCCGGCCGTACAGACGAACTGTGTCTACTGGCGCCAAGCCGGCGGCGCCGCTCTCGCGTCGGCGGCTAGCAAACTGTTGCGGTAAACATTGCGGAGAGCGCGCAACGACCGGTGCAGCCGCTGCCGCCACGCCCGGAGTCAGTCGACGCCACCGCAACCCGAAGCGAGCGCGTACGCGCACCTCAGGTAGAGCCGAAGGGTGACGAAGAAGGGGAGCGAGAGCAACGTCTTGACGTAGAAGGGCACGCAGGCGAGCGTGCCGGCCGGCGCCATGAGCAGGCCGATCTGCTGCATGCCAATCTTCATGGTCTCCGACTCCGGGTACAGCTCCTCCTCCGTCATGTCCATGCTGTAGACGAACTGCAGCACTATGAGCACCTAGTAGAGCGCGACCAACGATTGAGCATCGAAAGGACGGTGCCGTTCCAAAGCTGTTCAGTCCACCTCGGCGTAGAGGACGATCAAGGGGGACGCGCGGAAGCAGAAGGTGCGCGTCCTGGGCGCCACCCAGAGGCCGCAGGCGAGCAGCAGCCAGACGAACGACAGCCAGCAGTGGTAGAGAATCGCCCAGAGCTGCACGAGGACAGACGTGTGACGTCACGCGCCGCCCACGCGCGCACCATCATGGCGAGCAGGGCCCAGGCGTAGCAGTGGTAGAGGAGGAAGAGGACGACGCTGCTGAGGGCGCCGCCCACCGTCTTCGCCGCCGTCGACTGTTCCACGGAGAAGAGGCGCTCGACGCGGCGCTGGTCCGCCCGCTGCACCTCCTCGGCCGCCGTCTCCGCCTCCTGCGGCGTCGGCGACAGCGCGCCGGCCGCCGCGCCGCTCTCGGCGCCGCCGAACACCTCCTCGCCTCCCGAAGAGCCCAGCAGCTGCAAGCAACGCGTCGGGGCACGTTGAGAGCGCTCTTCACAAACAATGAGCAAAGTCGTCGTCACTTGCCTCTTCGTGAAGCGACGACGCGTCGTGGTGCTGGGGCGCGGCGGCGCCGCTGGACCGGTAGCCGCCGACGCCGGCCCACGTCTGGCGGCACTGCACGACCAGGTAGAAGTAGAACACGAGCAGCAGCGCGGGGTTCGCCCACGCCGGCCACGGTAGCCGGACCAGCGTCAACGCCTCCGGGTGCGGACAGTGCATCTCGACCAGCGTCGACAACCCGATCAGCCTGCAACAATGATGGTGGACGCAGACGCGGGCGACGAGCGCGCGCAGCACCTCGCCCAGAAGTTGTCGACGCCCGTGAGCTCCTCTCTGGGTAGGAGGCGGCGCGCCAGGGGCAGCTGGTAGGCGTAGAGGACGAGCAGGTGAACGGCCAGGTAGAGGAGGAGCAGGAACTTGACTCGGTTGAAGGTGGCGCGGTTGAGCGGCCTGTAGACGCCCCACCAGCTGAGCAGCAGCAGAAAGGCGAGCAGGTAGGGCGCGGCGAGGAGAGCGGGCCGCATGCCGGCCGCGAGCACCAGCAGCAGGACGACGCCGAAGTCGGTGAGGCGCGTGAGGAGCACGAAGAGGTTGCGCCGCCACGCGTCGCGCCGCCTACGCCAGAGACGCGCAGACGTCGACGCGGCCCGCGGCGTCCCCTCCTCAGCGGCGTCGTCGACGGCCGTCTCCCGCTGCTGCTGCCCTCCATCCTCCTCAACCGCAGCTGTCTCGGCCGCCTCAAGTGAGCCGAGTTGACGCACGCTCGTGGGCGGCTGCGCGACGCCGTTCGCAAAACCTGGAGCACGTTGTGCTTGCAGCAGCCGACGACGACAAAGGTCAGCAGGACGGAGACGAAGCCGACCACGTCGGGCGCGACCACACGCACGTCGGTCCAGAAGCCGCCACCGACGCCCACTCTAAATCCGCAGTCGCGCTCCTCTCTCGCCCCACTCACACGAGAAAGGAAGCTTCCGTTCCCGCGCATGGACCAACCGCATCCAGCCGGCGTTCTGAAAGAGGCGGCTTTGCGTCGAATTGCATTCTCGCGCGTAGACGCCGACGTCGACGTCGAACGCCTGGTAGGCCTGGTAGGCGAGCTGCGCGACGAGCGCCAGCGTCGCGACGAGCAGCGCGACGGCGAAGTACGCCTTCGTGACGTCTGAAAGCCGCAGCGCGCAACTCGTCGTCCGGTCGGGTGGGCGGGCGGGTGGCACGCGCACGTACTCCTCAGTCCGTTGCTGCCGGGCGAGGGCAGCGTCGGCGCCACCAGTCCCAGCAGGCCGAAGAGCAGGCCGACGACGCTGGGCCGCGCCACGGCCGCTGAACAGCGCGGGGGCGCGCCTCGCTCGCGCGCGCGCTTCGACGCAGTTCAACCGACTCACCGCAGAGCAAGACCAACGGCAACACGCATCCTAGGCACAACTGCTTCAGCGCCAGCATCGCCATCTCGACTGACTGCGTCGCCGCGACTCGCTACTGCCGCATTCCGCGACTCTGAGAGCGCCTTGCTTCGAACCAGCAGCGGATCCCGAATCAGTAAAAACGTCTCTCAACGACGGCAACAGCTTCCAATGCAAGTGGTGTCAGTTAAATGCAGCACACGTTAAATGCAGCACACGTTGTATGTGATAAAGGATGCAGGCATGCAAGCAGGTGATGTATGCAAGCAAGTTGACTTCCGCGGCTTTTTCTTGGCTTAAGGTTGAGGTTATGCTTAGGCTTTGCTTAGGCTTAGGTTTTTGCTTAGGCTTAGGCTTAGGCTTTGCTTAGGCTTAGGCTTAGGTTTTTGCTTAGGCTTTAGCTTAGGCTTAGGCTTTGCTTAGGCTTAGGCTTAGGTTTTTGCTTAGGCTTTAGCTTAGGCTTAGAAAAAAAAAAAAAAAAAACACAAACCACTCTTAGGCTTAGGCAGCGAAAGTTGACTTGCCTGCATACTTTACCTGCCTGCATTCTTTATCATATACAACCTGTGCTGCATTTAACGTGTGCTGCATTTAAGCGTAACCTTCTCAAACGCAAACGCGGCTAATTCCGAAAGGGGGCATAAGGGGACAAGAGATGATGGTGTTGTTACAACCAAGAGCGCCGATGACTACGGTATCCTTTGGAGTCGCGTCACGAAAGGAGAATGACTAGTTTCATTTGAGAGATGGGTCACTGCCTGCTGCTTCACTTCGACTCGGATGCGCTTCAGTTCGGCGTGCTTTGGCCTTGCGTTGCGGCGTCGGACACGTGCGCCGCGTCAGTAAACACCTAACGATCGCAGCCTTGAACGCGAGAAGGTGCGCGACCGACGGAGTCGCTCGCACCTTCAAGTTTGTCTTGAGAGAGCGGAGGACAGCGCGGCTTTCTTCGTAATAGACGCGAGCGCCAGTCTCCAACTTGTAAGCACCGGCAGTCCGACTGACTCGACGGCGACCACGACAGCGGCCGATGGCGGCCGGCGGCGCACCAGAAAGCGTCCGCGCTTCGGTGGCATAAACTCTCTATCAGCTGTACATAGAAAACATTTTGCCCCACAGGAACCGGTACCAGCAGACCTGCTGTTGGGTGAAAAATGGGGTGGGTCTTTGACAGCCCAATAGGGGGTTATCCGTCAGCCAGGGAAACAACTACTTCGATACATGCAAATGTCGCATTTTAAGATAAGACGCTCGCATCGGCAGTTAGGACAATCGCTTTTGGATCGACACCAGTTGATTACGGTATGTGCCGGCCGAGGCCGGGCCTGGCCGCGCGCGGGACACGACAAACACGACAAAGGCGCCAGAGACGAACGACGAGATCACACATGCTTGGACCATGCAGCAGCCGAGTGAGAGAGCAGCAATCGGTCGCGACGAAGGTTCAGCTTCCAAAACTCAAAGAATGCTCGTAGTGTCGAGGAAGCGTTGGTGTCGGCGGAATTCGCGTGTCGTGTACGTACTTTATTACTTTGGGCTAGTGGGCGTCGTCTGATTTCCCGAGCGCCTAACGATCGCAGCCCCTGGGCGGCCTACTGCCGACGCTGCCGGGTGGAGCGTTGACTGCGTGCGCTCGACGACGAACTGTTATGCGCAGACATACGGACCAACAGAGTCGTGCGTGACCAGTCAGCTTCGCCGCAACAGTATGATATACATCACGGCCGCAGAGCAGAGTCGTGACGACGAAACTTGCTGAATGAGCACGGACTTCGCTCGCCGACACTTTTACATACATGACCGACACTTTTACATATGCGTCAGCGGCCAAGTGATTCTGGATTGTGTTCGTCGCCTGCGTTGCCGAGTCGAGTCGCCCGAGGAAAGCTTGAACGGCAAGGCACACCGACCGAATCCGACAGCAGTCGCCAACTCGTGCGCTTCGTATCGCCGACAAGAGCAGCGGGCCTAACGAGAACGACAACTTGTCATCAGCACGAATGCACTAATAATGCATTCCGCACAAGTCATAACTGTTTCAGGTTGGGTTAGACCTGTGGCTTTTCACTCCTTTCGCTAGTAACGTGCAGCGGCACTAAGTATTCGGTATTGACGAAGACTTGTGGCGAAGACGAAGACGAAGAATTGACGAAGACTTCCACTTGTGACGAAGACGACTGTGACTGCAGAATTGCCCCGACTCCATGGCGGCGCCGCCGATTGAGCCGGGTCTAGCGGAAGCCTCGGCCTCGTTGCGCCGCGCCACTTCAGGACCGCCATTGTCCCTGGAGGTACGCCTCTCGTCGCGCCGCCTGCTTCGAGTGCGCACCGCCGTCGACGTGCTCTGCTCTCGCGTTCAGAAACTGGAAGCGTATTGGGAGTCCGCCTACTCGTGTCTACTGCCACAGAGGAAGGCCTTGAAGGCGGCCATCCGCCGAAAGAAGGCGGAGGAGGAGGTGTACGGCGACGAAGAGGCCGAAGGCGGAGGAAACGAGCTGCTGAACAGGGCGGAGCCGGAGGACGCAGCTGCCGGTGCCGAGTACGCCGAGAGGACGCTGCTGCAAGAAGGCCTGCGCGCCGAGATTACGCACGTGCAGGTGGCTGGTGGCTTGGACCGTTCACGCCCCACCCGGATCTGACGGGCAACACTGCTTCATGCAACTGCTCACTAGCTGTTCAGAACGCGCTCACGGAGTCGGCGCCCTACGCGGACTGCAACAATACGCTCTCCTACTGCTACTGGCGACGCGCCGACCTCTTGCGCTATCTCCTACCGTGCGCGGAGAACCTTCCGGAAGGTGCACTGATACACGCGTTCACCAGTCAAATTGTGCGCGATCAAAGCGCCGTTCTACACCGGTTCAGAAATAGAGACCTTCCACCGAGCGGACAGTCTCTACGCGATCGCCGGCCGTCTGGTGCAAGAGTACGGAGGCGACTCGGCGGCGGTGTCGGTGGGCGTGTCTGTCAACCACTCCATACTGTACACGTGGACGGGCGACATCGCCACGGCGCTCGACATGATGAACACGGTAGCAGCGTGGCAGGCCTTCTTTCCTCGACGTACACAGCTGACTGATGGAAATTCGCTCAGGCACTGGGCGCCGTGCGCCACGCCGAGCGCCTCGCGGGAAAGCGCCTGAGCGGCAAAGCGAAACACTACAAGAGGGACTTGAAATTCAACATTCAGGTGCGCCACCGTCGGCTGCGCCCTCGCGCGTGGAATGCTGCGATGTTTAGGTTATCCAACAGAAAATGTACGACCCGAACACGGAGTACACGAACGCGGACGGCACGGACAACTAACGCGGCCAACGGATCCGACCCGAGAAAAGCCGAACTCTCGCCTCCACAAAATTCGATAAACACTCGCTGTGCGCAAACTACTTCTCGTCCCACGCAACGTTCGCCTCTAACTGGTCTCGCTGCTCTGGTTCCACGGTTGATCGCGAATATTCTGGCCGACAAGTTGGCGACGGGGTCCGTCTCACTTCCACCAACTGGCGGATCCAGGATTTTCTGACAGAGGGGGGGGGGGGAAAGGTCACCACCCAAACTTCTCTACTATGGAATAGACAAAAATGACGGGATTTTTGAGCTCCCTTGCGAATCAAACGTGAGTTGGGAGAGAACCACAGCGCCGCAGGCAAAAATTTTGCGCTTTTGAGTGCCCTAATCCAAGGAAAACGTAAAAATCGGTCTATTTCCCCTTGTGCTCGCCCTTCTTGCCTTCTTCTCCCCCAGATCTCTCCCCCTCCTTCCCCCCCCCCAAATCTGAGCTGACAGGAGGTGGAGACCCCCCTCTCCCCCCCGTCTGGATCCGCTAGTGCTTCCACCGTCTTCCCCACCGCCTAAACATCGCAGCATTTCAACGCGCGAGGGCGCAGCCGAGGGTGGCGCACCGCTTTGTTGTGCTGGAGGATTCTTCTTCTTGCGGATCTTGCCCGCGCCGGCGCTCGTCCGTCCCGTCCCGTGCCGTCCAGCTGCGTCGCGTCAACGCACCGAGGAAGAAGGGAAGGAACAGGGAAAAAGGGAAGAAAAAAAGAAAAAAAAAAAAAAAAAAAAAAAAAAAAAAAAAAACAAAAAAAAAAAAAAAAAAAAAAAAAAAAAAAAAAAAAAAAAAAAAAAAAAAATATAAAAAAAAAAAAACCCAAACCAACCCAAAAAAAAAAAAAAAAAAAAAAAAAAAAAAACCGTCGTGAAAGCCGCAGCGACTTTCAGGAAGTCAGCTTTTCCTGCTGCCATCATCTCCTGCCTGCGCATACATACTCCCCTGTCTGTGCCTCTGTTTATTCCCGTTGTACAAAGTTCTCCGATGGACGAGTCGGACTTGGCGGAAACCGTGTTCTATTTGGTGTTTGGCTTCTGCTGATTGGCGTTTTTTGGCACGAGTATGTAGCCTACCGGCAGGTGGTTACGTTCTTCTCCCCATTTCTCTTGGTTTCTTCGAATCGTTGGCCGTGTAGCAGTACACTAAATACGTCGAGACGACGAGCGTACCGTCCGACGTCGCCTCAATACTGGACGAGGACTCGTTCCGTCGGTCGCGGCTCTACAAGATCGATGGGGCGCGCTTCTCTTTCGTGCGCTCTCTGTACAGCCAGTTGGAGAGGACCGTGATCTGGTGGTGGCTGATAATCGCCCGAGTCTGGCTCTGGTGCGGCGAGCTGGCGAGTGGCTGGTGGCTTGGACCGTTCACGCCCCACCCGGATCTGACATGCAACACTGCTTCATGCAACTGCTCACTTGCTGTTCAGGACACGCTCACGCAGTCGGCGCCCTACGTGGACTCCAACTATACCATGGCCTACTGCTACTGGCGACGCGCCGACCTCTTCCGCTATCTCTTGCCGTGCGCGGACAACCTTCAGCAAGGTGCACTGATACACGCGTTCCCCAGTCAAATTGTGCGCGATCAAAGCGCCGTTCTACATCGGTTCAGCGACTGACACGTTCGACGAAGCGGACCGGCTTTACGCGATCGCCGGCCATTTGTCGCACGCCAACGTAAGTGACTCAGACGTTGCGACCTATTCGCCAGTCAGCAGCGCTCTGCTGGGCGGTGAAGGACGGCGGCGTTGCCTCTCAGACGGCCGGCTTCTTCGCGAAGGATCAGCTGAAGAGCGTGCTACTGAAGCTGACGCTCGGCGCGCCCCTCTGCGCCGCCATCGTTCCCATTGTGCGCCTTGGGGGGCGCGTACTTCTTCGTCTACGTCTGGCTCTTCATGACCTGCGTCACCTTTGTGCGCGCGCTTCTTGGAGTGCCTCTGTGTCTCGGTGCAGCGATCCACCGCTCTCTCTCTAGTTCTTCATGACCGTGCATCCCGAGTACATCGCGCCGCTCTTCGACGTACGTAGTACGAGCCGCTCAAGGAGGGAGCGCTGAAGCAGAAGATTGAGGCGCTCTCGCAAAGACTCGGCTTTCCCCTGACCAAGCTTTACGTCGTGGAAGGTATATGCCTTGAGTTTGACAAGCCGCCCCACTGCTTTTTGTATTGTTTCAGGCTCGAAGGGATCGGCTCACAGTAAAGCGTCTACGGATTTTTCAACAACAAGCGCATCGTGCTGTACGACACCTTGTTGGCGCCGGACGACGCCGCACAGTCGTCGGGCGTACCTGTAACTGGGGGGGGGGGGGTGGGGCCCCGCAGAATTTTTCCAACACCAACCCAACTCCCCCCCCCCCCCCCCCCCCCCCCCCCCAGAATTTTCCCAAGGGATTTTCACTCAGTGTAAAACGATAAAAGTGAGTAAATGTTGGTGTATTTCTGTGCTTTTCAGTGTTATATGACCATAAAACAGCTAAATAACACTGTTTAGACCCTATATATACCCATTTTTGACCAAAAAGTACCAGTATAACTCAACAAATGGCTGGCTACCCCCCACTTTTTGCTCCAGACACCCCCAGAATTTGGTCATTCCCCCCACTCTTCCAGACCCGGTTACAGGTATGTCGTCGGGGACTACTAATGCGACGTCTGGCGGAGAGGAGGAGGCGACCTATGCCGGAGGAGGAGCCGAGGCGACGACGACAGCCGCCGCTGCTGGCGTTGATCTTAAGCGTACGAGTGGGAGATCATCGTCGTCATTCTACGACCACTGAGTGGACATACCTCCTTGACGACGCTTTCAGCCGCCTCGTAGGCGCCTCGGTGGGCGAGCGCCAGGGCGCCTGTAGGCGCCAGGGCGCTGTAGCGATTGTAGGTGAAGACGACGCGCATGGGCGCGGCCGTGTTGGGATAGTAGGAGGGGTGGGGCGTCGAGAGGAGCTGCGCGTCCGCCTGCCGACTCCAGAGAGCCGAGGGCCGAAGCGCCTCGCCGTCCTCCTCGCGCGCCTTCCAGTCGAGCAGCGACATGGCGCTCTCGTGCGCCGCCGACCCCCCGCTCGAAGTCCCCAGCAGCGCCTCCGCTTTGTACAAGGCGCCCAGGCACCTGCGCGCGCGTCGTCAGAGTCCACCACTCAACTGACGACGCGCAGCAGTCGCAACAGAACGCAACAGGACAGTACCGATGGTAGGCCGAGAGGTAGGGCTGCTGGAGGAGTTCGTCGGAAGCTGGCAGCGAGCTCTGGCACTCGCCCAGGCAGAGACACACGTAGGCGGTGGCGCAGAGCACGGAACAGCTGCAAGGGCGGGGGGGGGCTAATGGGAGACGCGCCGGACAGGGAGGCGTACGTACCGGTGGCGGTGCACTTCGGCGACGGACATGGGGGCGCAGGGCAGGGCCGAGAGGGCGCTGAGCCGGTCCGGCGCTCGCTCGAGCGTCTCCCGAGAAGGCGCCGCCGACGAGAGGATGGCGGCCGCGTTGCGGAGACAGAGCGAGGCGATCTCGAGCGTCGGCACGGGAATCGCGCCGCCGCCGCAAGCCGACGAGTTACTACAAGTGGCAGTCGGCCGGGTTGGCGACAACGCGCCGACAGTGCAGCTTCCACCTCGACTGCTGATGACTGACTCCGAACTCGGTCTTAAAGGCGGCCTTCCGATGGATCGCCACTCCAGCGACCCGCTCCACCATGTCGCGCAGACGCTCGCTCAGTTCGAACGACGCCTTGTTCGACTGAATCGAGCACGTTCCATCCTCCAATGTGGCTTTGGTGCCCAAAGTCGGCGTTCACCTTCTTGTAGACGGAGACGCAGCACTCCGCGAGTCTGAACCAGAGACGGGCGTTCGAGTGGTACCGACTCGTCAGGTGGAGAAAGAGGTCGAAGGCGCAGCGGCCCTCTCCGCAGTGTAGTTGCGCCAGGGCGATGTTGTAGTAGAGCGCGTCTCCGCAACCGGTCGTCCAGTTGCGCAGCGGGCCCTCCAGAGCTGAGAAAAGAACGGGGTCGCATCCGCGTGCTGTTGGCAGCAGTGCCGAGGAGGCGCTCACGAAGCGCCATCAGACGCTGCGCGCAGTCGACCGCCTCGAGTAGGTAGCCGAGCGCGAGTCGGGGCTTGCGCAGACGCGTCGCGTAGACGACGCCGACCGCGTTGCGCGACAGTAGGCGGCGGTAGAGTGAGCCGGCAGCCTCTGGGGCCTGCGTCGCCTCCAGGAGCGACGCGAGCGCCTGTCGCGGCTCGCCGCGCACCAGCGCCGCAAGCGCCTCGCACAAACGTCGCTCGAACAACGACGCCGACGACGACGACGACTGAACTCAGAGGCGCCGTGCGGCGATCGGTCGTCTGCTGCGACACTCGCGACATACCTGCTCGCGGACGTCGCGGACCATGAGGAAGCAGAGCACGATGATCATGACGATCATGAGCAGCGGGATCCGGTTCGACTGGATGTCCCGCACCACGTCGCCTGTCGCGGCCAGCAACGCTGACTGACGCCCACGTCACTCGCAGCCGACGCGAGCGCGCACCGGAGCCGCCCTCTCCGAAGGCGCTGTACTTGAAGACGAGCAGTAGAAAGCAGAAGACGTCCATGAGAAGCATGAAGGGGTAGAGGTCGCGCACGTAGCGGAAGGGCGGGTCGAAGAGGCGCTGGAAGAAGCGGCCGAAGCTGCCGCAGTACGCCATGTAGGGCGCGGCGGCGCTCGGCTGCGACTGCGACTTGGCCAGCGCCGCTGCAACAGGCGCTCCGGTCTCAGCGCCAATCACGCCAGCTTGCCCTGTCGAGTCGAACCTGTCGACGACGAGCCGCTCGCCTCGGAGTGCACGCGTTCCGGCTGTGAGAAGGAGCGCTCCGTGTCGCCCACCTCCTCGGCCGCCCTCTGGACCTTCTCGGCGAGGCTGGCCGTCTGCATCGCGTCCTTCCAGAGGCCCTGCTTCTGCAACGCGAGTTCCGCGCCCTCAGCTCCGGGCGAACTGCCGCCGCCGCGCCCTCGCTTGCCCGCAGCATGTAGCGGTGGAAGAAGAGGCAGATCAGCAGCACGATGTCCCAGAGCGCGTAGAAGTCCTTCTTGGCGACGCCCAGCAGTCGAGGAGCCCACCAGATGTCGATCTCTTTCGAACCCGTCTAGAGCGGGAGACGAAATGCGTACTGGGTGTGGTGTGGCCCGTCCAAAGGACCATCCGTACCATCTCTGTCGACCAGCCGAACAGTCCGAACTGGAAGACGAACTTGATGACGACGATTGCCTAAAGGTCGCTAGGCTATGCTTGAGCGGCTTCTGCGCGTGGTGTAGAGTGTGGGGGCACCTCGGTGTAGGCGATGAGGAGTATCCAGAAGAGCTTGGGCGGCCGGGGCGAGCAGAGCGTGCCCCAGAAGAACGTGAGCAGCGGCAGCGGCAGTGAGAGCACGGAGCCGCTCTTCATGTGGTCGACCAGCACCATGAGGTAGCAGAGCAGCTCCGAGTGGCTCACGACCAGGAAGCTGACGGCCATCAGGAAGCGCGCCACCACGTTCCGCTCCGTGAAGCGCCGCTCCACCTCCGACTCCATCCTAAGACGGAGCCCACAGTATGCCGCGGAGCGCCTCCGTTGGCTGCCAACAGACAGCGAGCACGCACGTGTCAATGTCCGCCTCGCACTTGACGCAGCGGATCTCCTCGCCGATCTCGCTCTCGAGCAGACGCTTGCGCATGTCGCGCACGGGCACCGACGGCTTCGACAGCTCCTAAACACCACCACCACCACACTTCCGTCAGTTGCAAAGGGAAACAATGGAGAGAGAGAGAGAAGGCGGACAGACGCACGTCGGACATGCGGCTGCGCAGCTTCGCGCGCTCCTCGCCCAGCACGTGCGAGACGTAGCGGTAGTCGCGCGAGCGCCGGTTGCAGAAGGCGGCCACGTAGTCCAGCACCGTCTCCGCGAACTTCGTCAGGAAGCGGAAGACGCCCACTGGAACGCGCGCTCCTCAGACAGCGGCAGGGCGGGCGGGTGTGCGCCAAGGCGTTCACTGACTCAGCGCTCCCTCGTCCGACGGCGTCTTGGCGGCCGCGTCTGGCGCGTCGTCCTCGGCGTACGGCGGCAGCACCTCCACGTCCTCCTCCTCCTCGTCGTCAGGCTCGAGAGCAGCCGCCGGCCGCTCAGACGCGGGCAGCCCTTCCACCTTCTCGGCCGCCTCCACCGTCTTCTTCAGGTCCAGGTCCTTTTGCACGGCCGTGTGCAGTAGCTAGAGAGCCATACATAGAGAAAGCGTGCACGCGCGCGCAACAAATACGAGAACGGACGAGCACCTGGGCGGGACTGAGCCCTTTGTGGTGTTCGAGTCCGGGGTGCGGCTCCGGCGCGTAGGACTGCGGTGGCGCCGACAGGAGGTCGCTGCCGTCGTCGGCGTCGGGGTCGTAGTCGAACATGTAGTAGTCGCCGGCGCGCTTCGCTGAACGGGCAGCGGGCGCGCGGTGCGACGGGGCTAAGTGAGAACAAGAATCGCGCGCGACCGACCTTGCCCGTAGGTCTCGCTCGGGCTCCTTGACGCCGTGGCCCCTGGCGCGCAGTGCCTCTCGGCGCTCGCGGATGACCACCGTCCGATTCTGGATCTTCTCCAGCTTGGCGCGCTGCGCCTCGTCCTGCTCCTTCATCTCCTTCTGGATCAGCTGGTTGACGAGCACCGCGCCGCTGCAGCGAATCTCGCACGGGTCGGCGTCGGCTACTGGCGTGGAGAAGTACTCTCACCGCGAGCTGAGCACCCGCTCTGTCCTGTACTCGGTGATCACCCACTGGAAGTACCAGCTCTGGAGGGCGCGTAGCTGCAGAATGACGAAGACGAAACAGAGGAGGTCGTAGCCGATGCGCGTCTCCTCGCGACTCGCGCTGCACGACGCTGCAACGATCGTCGTGTGGCGCGCGTGAGGGGGGGGGGGGGGGGCACGGCAATGGAGGAGGGGGGACGCACCGGACTCGGGCACGAGAGCGTGGGCGCGCTCGTCGAGGCAGACGACGCTGAAGAGCTTCACGACCCAGCAGTCGGTGAGGTCGTGCAGCTCGCGCAGGAACACGCAGCCCACCACCTAGACGCGTTCCCGTGTCCGACGCCAATGCAAGACCTGGGGCTAGAAACTTGGAATTCCTCGCACCTGTAGGCTGACTTTACAGAAGATGGCGGATAGATTGTAGAGGAGCAGACACTTCCAGGCGCAGACGATCTTGCGCATGTGCGAGAGATAGAGCTCGTTGCCCTTCCAGAGTAGAACAAAGGCCAGAAAGAGATAGCCGAGCGCGAAGAGAGAGGTGCCGCCCAGGCCGGCCACGAGCACCATCACCAGAGTGACGTAGTGGCCGTACGAAAAGACGACCACTTTTGCCATGTCGACAAAGTTTCTAAACGCACAATCGATACGCCCAGAGTCAAGCTCGTCTGTCGTGTTGCGTTGCGCGAGCGGCTCGCCTCTTGAGGCTGACAAAGTCGTGCGTCGGATTCGACCGTTTCAACTTCCACTCCGAGTCAAAGATGTGCTTGTTGGAGCCGCCGGCGAAGGTGGCAGAGAGGGAGGAGCTTCGCTCGACGGTGAAGACGAACAGCTGACTGACGGCGAACATGTACTGGAGGAAGTCGAGCAGCAGGTGCGTCGCCGTCGGCTTCTCCTCGACCGCGTACGAAGGCAGAAAGAGCCACATGATCAGGTTCGAGTTGGCCTTGGGGTCCGACAGGAAGTTCCACGGGTATTCTGAAGGCGAGAGCGGGACGACTGTCGAAGGGGGGGGGGGGGGTGGCTGGGTGTGCGTACGCACCGATGCAGAGAAACTCCGGCAGGCCGACGCAGAGGGCGTACTGTAGGGGCAGGAGGAGGGAGAGTAGGAGGACGTAGAGCCACCAGAGGCCGCTGAGGAGTGCGCGCGAGCAGGGCGCCAGTGCCAGCAGCACAAGCACGTAGAGGGCGGCGTACGCGTCCATGCGCACCATGGCGACGATCACCGTCATCGCGAACGAAAGCTGCGAGAGGAGCCAGCTCGGTTGACCACAAGGCATCCTAACCTTCAGAGCACCTCGCCAAGCACCTCGAGTCCAAACTTGTACGTGGCGTAGTTGAGGAGGAACTTGAGGCAGTTGCGCACGCTCTCGTCGGCCAGCTCCCTGGTCGCCTTGGGGAAGGGCACGATGCCGGTGGGCGTGGCCTGTGGTTCGGGCAGGCCCAGCTCGAGGCGGCGGTACTTCTGGCGCGCGAACACCACCGCCTGCGCGCCCAGCAGCAGCAGCACCAGCACGTAGCCCTGCACAAGCGTGAGACGCGTCCAGTCCCCCCCCCCCCGCGTGTCTCATGACAAGAGGCGGTCTCGCGCCCGCCCTCGGTCCAACCCTTGACGTAGCTGAAGACGGACGGCACTTGCTGCAGACCGATCCAGGAGGCGGTCAGCGTCTGCGTCGAGTTGTCCATGGCCGGCAAGAACTGAAGGAAGCGCAAATAGCGCACCCGCAGTCGCGCCAGATTACGAAGCAATTTCACTCCTACCGTGCAGTTGGCGTCCACGTCTCCCACGAGCGCGTCCAAGAGTTTCTTGCGCAACTTCAGCTGATAGACCATTTTGAAGACGACGATCGTCGTCAGGAAGGCCGCCAACAGCAGAGAGAGGAACATGATGCGGGCGCGATTGCGCGCCAGGGGCACCATGAAGACCACGGCGACAAGCAGTACCAGGTTGATGGCGTTCACCTAAAGTTTATACCGGTCTCATCCGGTTATAACCGGTTCTACAGAGGGAGGGCTCACCTCAGTGACGACGATGAGCATGAGGGCGACGGCGACGATCTTGGACGCGTGCACCTCTGCCAGGCCGAAGAGGACGTCGGCAACGTCTTGGATCAGCGCGCGGGCCCAGCTCGCCACCGCTGCAACGACCCCGACCACCCACGGTCCGTACGTCGTCTGCACAGCCTGGCGGGGGGGGGGGGGTACGCACTGTTGGTGGGCGGCGTAGAGGCGGCAGCGGCGGCGGTCGTCTCGCGCTTGTAGGCGAGCTGGCGGGCGCGGTCGAAGTCGGTGATGTTCAAGAAAGGTTCGTTGAAGAACTTGAGCTGGAGGATGACGACGACGAGGAAGCTGATGGGCGTGAAGAGCGTCCAGAGGAGCGTGGCGGGGTCGTAGCTCTGGAGGCCGATGTCCTCGTTCCAGTCGGCAGAGAGCCGCGTCGTGCGCTCCCACCACTGGGGCACGCCTTTGAACTGGTACAGGTAGAGGAGGACCAGCACCACGCTGCTGTACAGCACCAGCAGCGTCCAGTAGCCCACCATGGCGCGCCGGAACGCCGGGAACGACGCCTGCAAGGCCGCCGCCGCGTGCGCGCATGCAGCCACGACGACGACGACGACGCAGGCACCTGTAGGAGGACGATGAGGCAGCCGAAGAAGACCATGTATCCCACGGTGTAAAGGAACACGGGGTTGCGGACGGAGATGAAGAGCAGCGTCAGCGTCACCACGTAGACCCAGTACTTGGCGAGGAAGCGCATGAGAGGCGCCGACGAGGCGCCTCGGCTCGACAGCGGCGTCGACGACGACGACACGGCTTGGGTCGTCGAGGCGGTCGCCTGCGACACGGCCGACAAGGGCAGACTCATCGCGCCGCCGCCGCCGAACGTGCCGTAACTCACGCGGCCCTGCTCCGCCCCCGCCGCCGACGACGCCGTGCCGCCGCCGCTCCGACCGAAATACTTTTCCCTGAACGACCCGACGGAATCCGCCACAGCTGACATAGCTGCCGCCGGCGCCGAAGCGTCACATAACGGCCGGCCGTACAGACGAACTGTGTCTACTGGCGCCAAGCC
The DNA here is from genome assembly GCA_030248085.1 of Paralinhomoeus sp. GSCO2_6. NCBI lineage: Eukaryota > Metazoa > Nematoda > Chromadorea > Monhysterida > Linhomoeidae > Paralinhomoeus > Paralinhomoeus sp. GSCO2_6. The sequence continues at coordinate 160,841 of JASAMY010003867.1, forward strand.
GGCGGCGCCGCTCTCGCGTCGGCGGCTAGCAAACTGTTGCGGTAAACATTGCGGAGGAGAGCGCGCAACGACCGGTGCAGCCGCTGCCGCCACGCCCGGAGTCAGTCGACGCCACCGCAACCCGAAGCGAGCGCGTACGCGCACCTCAGGTAGAGCCGAAGGGTGACGAAGAAGGGTAGCGAGAGCAACGTCTTGACGTAGAAGGGCACGCAGGCGAGCGTGCCGGCCGGCGCCATGAGCAGGCCGATCTGCTGCATGCCAATCTTGATGGTCTCCGACTCCTTGTACAGCTCCTCCTCCGTCAGGTCCATGCTGTAGACGAACTGCAGAACTATGAGTACCTAGAGCGCGACCAACAGCGATTGGACATGGCCAGCACAGTGTACCCCGCCCCCCGGGCTTTTCCAGTCCACCTCGGCGTAGAGGACGATCAAGGGGGACGCGCGGAAGCAGAAGGTGCGCGTCCTGGGCGCCACCCAGAGGCCGCAGGCGAGCAGCAGCCAGACGAACGACAGCCAGCAGTGGTAGAGAATCGCCCAGAGCTGCACGGGGACGGGCGTGTGACGTCACGCGCCGCCCACGCGCGCACCATCATGGCGAGCAGGGCCCAGGCGTAGCAGTGGTAGAGGAGGAAGAGGACGACGCTGCTGAGGGCGCCGCCCACCGTCTTCGCCGCCGTCGACTGTCCCACGGAGAAGAGGCGCTCGACGCGGCGCTGGTCCGCCCGCTGCACCTCCTCGGCCGCCGTCTCCGCCTCCTGCGGCGTCGGCGACAGCGCGCCGGCCGCCGCGCCGCTCTCGGCGCCGCCGAACACCTCCTCGCCTCCCGAAGAGCCCAGCAGCTGCAAGCAACGCGTCGGGGCACGTTGAGAGCGCTCTTCACAAACAATGAGCAAAGTCGTCGTCACTTGCCTCTTCGTGAAGCGACGACGCGTCGTGGTGCTGGGGCGCGGCGGCGCCGCTGGACCGGTAGCCGCCGACGCCGGCCCACGTCTGGCGGCACTGCACGACCAGGTAGAAGTAGAACACGAGCAGCAGCGCAAGGTTCGCCCACGCAGGCCACGGTAGCTGGACCAGCGTCAACGCCTCCGGGTGCGGACAGTGCATCTCGACCAGCGTCGACAACCCGATCAGCCTAGAACAATAAATAATGGTGGACGCAGGCGCAGGACGTAGGCGACGAACGCGCCACACCTCGCCCAGAAGTTGTCGACGCCCGTGAGCTCCTCTCTGGGTAGGAGGCGGCGCGCCAGGGGCAGCTGGTAGGCGTAGAGGACGAGCAGGTGAAGGGCCAGGTAGAGGAGGAGCAGGAACTTGACTCGGTTGAAGGTGGCGCGCTTGAGCGGCCTGTAGACGCTCCACCAGCTGAGCAACAGCAGAAAGGCGAGCAGGTAGGGCGCGGCGAGGAGAGCGGGCCGCATGCCGGCCGCGAGCACCAGCAGCAGGACGACGCCGAAGTCGGTGAGGCGCGTGAGGAGCACGAAGAGGTTGCGCCGCCACGCGTCGCGCCGCCTACGCCAGAGGCGCCCAGACGTCGACGCGGCCGGCGGCGTCCCCTCCTCAGCGGCGTCGTCGACGGCCGTCTCCCGCTGCTGCTGCCCTCCATCCTCCTCACACGCAGCTGCCTCGGCCGCCTCAAATGAGCCGAGTTGACGCACGCTCGTCGGCGGCTCCACGACGCCGTTGCAGCGCGGCTTTCTTCACCTGGAGCACGTTGTGCTTGCAGCAGCCGACGACGACAAGGGTCAGCAGGACGGAGACGAAGCCGACCACGTCCGGAGCGACCACCCGCGCGTCGTTCCAGAAGCCGCCGCCCACGCCCACTCTAAATCCGCAGTCGCGCTCCTCTCTCGCCCCACTCACACGAGAAAGGAAGCTTCCGTTCCCCGCGCATGGACCAACCGCATCCAGCCGGCGTGCTGAAAGAGGCGGCTTTGCGTCGAATTGCATTCTCGCGCGTAGACGCCGACGTCGACGTCGAACGCCTGGTAAGCCTGGTAGGCGAGCTGCGCGGCGAGCGCCAGCGTCGCGACGAGCAGCGCGACGGCAAAGTACGCCCTCGTGACGTCTGAAAGCCGCAGCGCGCAACTCGTCGTCCGGTCGGGTGGGCGGGCGGGCGGCACGCGTACTAGGGTACGTACTCCTCAGTCCGTTGCTGCCGGGCGAGGGCAGCGTCGGCGCCACCAGTCCCAGCAGGCCGAAGAGCAGGCCGACGACGCTGGGCCGCGCCACGGCCGCTGAACAGCGCGCGGGCGCGCCTCGCTCGCGCGCTTCGACGCAGTTCAACCGACTCACCGCAGAGCAAGCCCAACGGCAGCACGCATCGCAGGCACAACTGCTTCAGCGCCAGCATCGCCATCCTCGACCGATTGCGTCGCCGCGACTCCCTATCGCCGCATTCCGCGACACGACATGAGGTAGCAGAGCAGCTCCGAGTGGCTCACGACCAGGAAGCTGACGGCCATCAGGAAGCGCGCCACCACGTTCCGCTCCGTGAAGCGCCGCTCCACCTCCGACTCCATCCTAAGACGGAGCCCACAGTATGCCGCAGAGCGCCTCCGTTGGCTGCCAACAGACAGCGAGCACGCACGTGTCAATGTCCGCCTCGCACTTGACGCAGCGGATCTCCTCGCCGATCTCGCTCTCGAGCAGACGCTTGCGCATGTCGCGCACGGGCACCGACGGCTTCGACAGCTCCTAAACACCACCACCACCACCACACTTCCGTTAGTTGCAAAGGGAAACAATGGAGAGAGAGAGAGAAGGCGGACAGACGCACGTCGGACATGCGGCTGCGCAGCTTCGCGCGCTCCTCGCCCAGCACGTGCGAGACGTAGCGGTAGTCGCGCGAGCGCCGGTTGCAGAAGGCGGCCACGTAGTCCAGCACCGTCTCCGCGAACTTCGTCAGGAAGCGGAAGACGCCCACTGGAACGCGCGCTCCTCAGACAGCGGCAGGGCGGGCGGGTGTGCGCCAAGGCGTTCACTGACTCAGCGCTCCCTCGTCCGACGGCGTCTTGGCGGCCGCGTCTGGCGCGTCGTCCTCGGCGTACGGCGGCAGCACCTCCACGTCCTCCTCCTCCTCGTCGTCAGGCTCGAGAGCAGCCGCCGGCCGCTCAGACGCGGGCAGCCCTTCCACCTTCTCGGCCGCCTCCACCGTCTTCTTCAGGTCCAGGTCCTTTTGCACGGCCGTGTGCAGTAGCTAGAGCCATACATAGAGAAGGCGTGCACGCGCGCGCAACAAATACGAGAACGGACGAGCACCTGGGCGGGGCTGAGCCCTTTGTGGTGTTCGAGTCCGGGGTGCGGCTCCGGCGCGTAGGACTGCGGTGGCGCCGACAGCAGGTCGCCGCCGTCGTCGGCGTCGGGGTCGTAGTCGAACATGTAGTAGTCGCCGGCGCGCTTCGCTGAACGGACAGCGGGCGCGCGGTGCGACGGGGCTAAGTGAGAACAAGAATCGCGCGTCCACAAAGTCCACAAAGTTCCTAAACGCAACTGCCACACTTAGGTTGAGATCGTGTCGTGTTGCGTTGCGCGAGCGGCTCGCCTCTTGAGGCTGACAAAGTCGAGCGTCGGATTCGACCGTTTCAACTTCCATTCGGAGTCAAAGATGTGTTTGTTGGAGCCGCCGGCGAAGGTGGCCGAGAGGGAGGAGCTCCGCCCGACGGTGAAGACGAACAGCTGACTGACGGCGAACATGTACTGGAGGAAGTCGAGCAGCAGGTGCGTCGCTGTCGGCTTCTCCTCGACCGCGTACGAAGGCAGAAAGAGCCACATGATCAGGTTCGAGTTGGCCTTGGGGTCCGACAGGAAGTTCCACGGGTATTCTGAAGGGGAGAGCGGGACGACTGTCCGGGAGGGGGGTGGCTGAGTGCGCGTACGCACCGATGCAGAGGAACTCGGGGAGGCCGACGCAGAGGGCGTACTGTAGGGGCAGGAGGAGGGAGAGTAGGAGGACGTAGAGCCACCAGAGGCCGCTGAGGAGTGCGCGCGAGCAGGGCGCGAGCGCCAGCAGCACGAGCACGTAGAGGGCCGCGTAGGCGTCCATGCGCACCATGGCGACGATCACCGTCATCGCAAACGACAGCTACACGGCGCACAGTCAGTTATGGACGACGACAAGTCGCCCTCCTCACTCCCACTGCCATTCGCCAAGCACCTCGAGTCCAAACTTGTACGTGGCGTAGTTGAGGAGGAACTTGAGGCAGTTGCGGAAGGGCGGGTCGAAGAGGCGCTGGCTGAAGCGGCCGAAGCTGCCGCAGTACGCCATGTAGGGCGCGGCGGCGCTCGGCTGCGACTGCGACTTGGCCAGCGCCGCTGCAACAGGCGCTCCGGTCTCAGCGCCAATCACGCCAGCTTGCCCTGTCGAGTCGAACCTGTCGACGACGAGCCGCTCGCCTCGGAGTGCACGCGTTCCGGCTGTGAGAAGGAGCGCTCCGTGTCGCCCGCCTCCTCGGCCGCCCTCTGGACCTTCTCGGCGAGGCTGGCCGTCTGCATCGCGTCCTTCCAGAGGCCCTGCTTCTGCAACGCGAGTTCCGCGCCCCAATCTTACACGAACTACCGTCGAGCTGGTTGCTTGCCCGCAGCATGTAGCGGTGGAAGAAGAGGCAGATCAGCAGCACGATGTCCCAGAGCGCGTAGAAGTCCTTCTTGGCGACGCCCAGCAGTCGCGGAGCCCACCAGATATCGATCTCTTTCGAACCCGTCTAGAGCGGGCGACGAAATCGTACTGGGTGTGGTGTGCCCCGTCCAAAGGTCCATCATCCGCACCATCTCCGTCGACCAGCCGAACAGTCCAAACTGGAAGACGAACTTGATGACGACGATTGCCTAAACGTCGCTAGTCTATGCGTGAGCGCCTCCTGCGCGTGGTGTAGGCTGTCGGCGTGGCACCTCGGTGTAGGCGATGAGGAGTATCCAGAAGAGCTTGGGCGGCCGGGGCGAGCAGAGCGTGCCCCAGAAGAACGTGAGCAGCGGCAGCGGCAGTGAGAGCACGGAGCCGCTCTTCATGTGGTCGACCAGCACCATGAGGTAGCAGAGCAGCTCCGAGTGGCTCACGACCAGGAAGCTGACGGCCATCAGGAAGCGCGCCACCACGTTCCGCTCCGTGAAGCGCCGCTCCACCTCCGACTCCATCCTAAGACGGAGCCCACCACAGTATGCCGCAGAGCGCCTCCGTTGGCTGCCAACAGACAGCGAGCACGCACGTGTCAATGTCCGCCTCGCACTTGACGCAGCGGATCTCCTCGCCGATCTCGCTCTCGAGCAGACGCTTCCGCATGTCGCGCACGGGCACCGACGGCTTCGACAGCTCCTAAACACCACCACCACCACACTTCCGTCAGTTGCAAAGGGAAACAATGGAGAGAGAGAGAGAAGGCGGACAGACGCACGTCGGACATGCGGCTGCGCAGCTTCGCGCGCTCCTCGCCCAGCACGTGCGAGACGTAGCGGTAGTCGCGCGAGCGCCGGTTGCAGAAGGCGGCCACGTAGTCCAGCACCGTCTCCGCGAACTTCGTCAGGAAGCGGAAGACGCCCACTGGAACGCGCGCTCCTCAGACAGCGGCAGGGCGGGCGGGTGTGCGCCAAGGCGTTCACTGACTCAGCGCTCCCTCGTCCGACGGCGTCTTGGCGGCCGCGTCTGGCGCGTCGTCCTCGGCGTACGGCGGCAGCACCTCCACGTCCTCCTCCTCCTCGTCGTCAGGCTCGAGAGCAGCCGCCGGCCGCTCAGACGCGGGCAGCCCTTCCACCTTCTCGGCCGCCTCCACCGTCTTCTTCAGGTCCAGGTCCTTTTGCACGGCCGTGTGCAGTAGCTAGAGAGCCATAGAAAAGGCGTGCACGCGCGCGCAACAAATACGAGAACGGACGAGCACCTGGGCGGGACTGAGCCCTGTGGTGTTCGAGTCCGGGGTGCGGCTCCGGCGCGTAGGACTGAGGCGGCGCCGACAGCAGGTCGCCGCCGTCGTCGGCGTCGGGGTCGTAGTCGAACATGTAGTAGTCGCCGGCGCGCTTCGCTGAACGGACAGCGCGCGCGCGGTGCGACGGGGCTAAGTGAGAACAAGAATCGCGCGCAACCGACCTTGCCCGTAGGTCTCGGGCTCCTTGACGCCGTGGCCCCTGGCGCGCAGTGCCTCTCGGCGCTCGCGGATGACCACCGTCCGATTCTGGATCTTCTCCAGCTTGGCGCGCTGCGCCTCGTCCTGCTCCTTCATCTCCTTCTGGATCAGCTGGTTGACGAGCACCGCGCCGCTGCAGCGAATCTCGCACTGGTTGGCGCCGGCTGCTGGTGCGGAGGCGTACTGCTCACCGCGAGCTGAGCACCCGCTCGGTCCTGTACTCGGTGATCACCCACTGGAAGTAGCAGCTCTGGAGGGCGCGCAGCTGCAGAATTTCAATATCACCACTATCTCATACTATAATCGCCGTGTTTCGCCGTGTTTGTATGTGTGTATGTGGGTCCGCACCTGGATCTCTGGAAGGAGGGATGGTGGGAGGGTGGTATATGTGTTATAGTAGTAGTCGGTAGGTGCTGACGTGCAATTGCACTCGGTGGCCCTGCTGTACTTCCCTATAAAAATATATGCAGGGTTTCTATTTCTACTTGTGGCTGGAGCCTGGGGAAGGGGCAAACAGGTGGGGCGCGTAGGCCTACACAAGGGTAGTCTGCATGCCGAGTTTCAGACCTGCAGCCCTCAAGACAAGAGAGGAATAAATTTTTGAAATGTGAATTTAAGTAACAAAAATCGACTTCTCAACACTGAGTTGATGGAGACTGGTGAGAACCGTGGCGCGATAGTCCCAGTGTACTAAGGGTGTGTACGGACTTAGTGCAGGACCGATCCGATTTGGCGAAGTCCAAGGTCGTGATCGACGTCAACACCCAGTCCGTTGAAGACCATGTACTGGCCAGAGTGCGCCGGAGCCAAATTGTTAGAAAAGAGTCACGCACACACTCTGAGACACGCACACACACACATGGAATGGTCGAGAGCCACTAGAAGGCCATGATGAAGATGGTCAGCGACTTACTGCCCAACGCCTTCTGTGTGAACACCACTGCACACAAGCTCACACAGAGCACCCACTGACACACAGAGCACCCACCCACAGCAACACTGACACACACTGTGGCATACTGGCACACGACTTGCGCTTTTCACTAGGGGCGAGCCGCGAAGCGGCGAGCCCAAAGGAGGCAAGGCGCGCAGCGCCGAGCCCGCTAGCGTCGCGAGCCGCGATCGCGCTAGTTGTAACTAATCGTCCCAGTTTGGCAGATTCAAACCATGTTAGGAACTTCTTCCGACCACTCGACAGGAAACGTGCCCCGGTGTTCGCATTCATTCCGTTTGTTGAAAAGTGACAACTTCTGGGCTCTTCCGTATCTTTATTTAGTTGGACTAAAGTAACGTAGAGTAAGTGAAGTACAAGAATGGCGACTCAGACGTTTGGCATCAAGGTGGAGCCGCAGCCGGTGACCTTCGAGGGCAAACTCAAGGCCGAGGCGTCGTCGACCGCGCTCCGGCTGCAAAACGAGCTGGCGCAACGCGTGGCGTTCAAGCTGGGCAGCACCTGCAAGACGCTCTTCGAAGCCGAGCCCTCCACGGGCTTTCTCGAGCCCGGACAGATGGCGACGGTGGTGCTGCGCTGCGGACGCCTCGACGAAGTGCCCGCGCCGGCGGTGCACGCCTTCGAGCTGACGCACGTGGTCGCCCACCACGAGGCCACGGACGCCGCGGGGGAGTTTTCCCACTACTACTTCCCGCCGCCGGCCAAGCGGATCGACATCCAGTTCAAAGACTCCGGCGGCAGCAACTCTCACAAGGCCGGCCGGCCCATGAAGCTGTGATTACCCCGGCACTGTCACCCCGGCACTAGCTGTGATTACCCCGAAGCTGTGCGCTAGTCCGAAGGGTGACGCCTCGGTAGAGTAGAGCCGAAGGGTGACGAAGGGTAGCGAGAGCAACGTCTTGACGTAGAAGGGCACGCAGGCGAGCGTGCCGACCGGCGCCATGAGCAGGCCGATCTGTTGCATGCCAATCTTCATGGTCTCCGACTCCGGGTACAGCTCCTCCTCCGTCAGGTCCATGCTGTAGACGAACTGCAGCACTATGAGCACCTAGTAGAGCGCGACCAACGATGGTCGAAAGGACGGTGCCGCTCCAGGGTTGTTCAGTTCACCTCGGCGTAGAGGACGATCAAAGGCGACGCGCGGAAGCAGAAGGTGCGCGTCCTGGGCGCCACCCAGAGGCCGCAGGCGAGCAGCAGCCAGACGAACGACAGCCAGCAGTGGTAGAGAATCGCCCAGAGCTGCACGAGGACCGATGGGTGTCGTGACGTCACGCGCCGCCCACGCGCGCACCATCATGGCGAGCAGGGCCCAGGCGTAGCAGTGGTAGAGGAGGAAGAGGACGACGCTGCTGAGGGCGCCGCCCACCGTCTTCGCCGCCGTCGACTGTCCCACGGAGAAGAGGCGCTCGACGCGGCGCTGGTCCGCCCGCTGCACCTCCTCGGCCGCCGTCTCCGCCTCCTGCGGCGTCGGCGACAGCGCGCCGGCCGCCGCGCCGCTCTCGGCGCCGCCGAACACCTCCTCGCCTCCCGAAGAGCCCAGCAGCTGCAAGCAACGCGTCGGGGCACGTTGAGAGCGCTCTTCACAAACAATGAGCAAAGTCGTCGTCACTTGCCTCTTCGTGAAGCGACGACGCGTCGTGGTGCTGGGGCGCGGCGGCGCCGCTGGACCGGTAGCCGCCGACGCCGGCCCACGTCTGGCGGCACTGCACGACCAGGTAGAAGTAGAACACGAGCAGCAGCGCGGGGTTCGCCCACGCCGGCCACGGTAGCTGGACCAGCGTCAACGCCTCCGGGTGCGGACAGTGCATCTCGACCAGCGTCGACAACCCGATCAGCCTGCAACAATGATGGTGGACGCAGACGCAGGCGACGAGCGCGCGCACCTCGCCCAGAAGTTGTCGACGCCCGTGAGCTCCTCTCTGGGTAGGAGGCGGCGCGCCAGGGGCAGCTGGTAGGCGTAGAGGACGAGCAGGTGAAGCGCGTGAGGAGCACGAAGAGGTTGCGCCGCCACGCGTCGCGCCGCCTACGCCAGAGACGCGCAGACGTCGACGCGGCCCGCGGCGTCCCCTCCTCAGCGGCGTCGTCGACGGCCGTCTCCCGCTGCTGCTGCCCTCCATCCTCCTCACACGCAGCTGCCTCGGCCGCCTCAAATGAGCCGAGTTGACGCACGCTCGTCGGCGGCTCCACGACGCCGTTGCAGCGCGGCTTTCTTCACCTGGAGCACGTTGTGCTTGCAGCAGCCGACGACGACAAGGGTCAGCAGGACGGAGACGAAGCCGACCACGTCCGGAGCGACCACCCGCGCGTCGTTCCAGAAGCCGCCGCCCACGCCCACTCTAAATCCGCAGTCGCGCTCCTCTCTCGCCCCACTCACACGAGAAAGGAAGCTTCCGTTCCCCGCGCATGGACCAACCGCATCCAGCCGGCGTGCTGAAAGAGGCGGCTTTGCGTCGAATTGCATTCTCGCGCGTAGACGCCGACGTCGACGTCGAACGCCTGGTAAGCCTGGTAGGCGAGCTGCGCGGCGAGCGCCAGCGTCGCGACGAGCAGCGCGACGGCAAAGTACGCCCTCGTGACGTCTGAAAGCCGCAGCGCGCAACTCGTCGTCCGGTCGGGTGGGCGGGCGGGCGGCACGCGTACTAGGGTACGTACTCCTCAGTCCGTTGCTGCCGTGCGAGGGCAGCGTCGGCGCCACCAGTCCCAGCAGGCCGAAGAGCAGGCCGACGACGCTGGGCCGCGCCACGGCCGCTGAACGCTAATTCCGAAAGGGGGCATAAGGGGATCAGAGATGAGGTTACGCTTAAATGCAGCACACGTTAAATGCAGCACAGGTTGTATATGATAAAGAATGCAGGCAGGTAAAGTATGCAGGCAAGTCGACTTTCGCTGCCTAAGCCTAAGACTAAGCCTAAGCTAAAGCCTAAGCAAAAACCTAAGCCTAAGCAAAGCCTAAGCCTAAGCTAAAGCCTAAGCAAAAACCTAAGCCTAAGCAAAGCCTAAGCCTAAGCAAAAAACTAAGCCTAAGCAAAGCCTAAGCCTAAGCCCAACCTTAAGCCAAGAAAAAGCCGCGGAAGTCAACTTGCTTGCATACATCACCTGCTTGCATGCCTGCATCCTTTATCACATACAACGTGTGCTGCATTTAACGTGTGCTGCATTTAACTGACACCTCAGAGATGATGGTGTTGTTACAACCAAGAGCGCCGATGACTACGGTATCCTTTGGAGTCGCGTCACGAAAGGAGGATCACTCGTTTCATTTGAGAGATGGGATGAGCGCCTTGCTTCGAACCAGCAGCGGATCGCGAAATGTGAACACGTCTTTCAACACGAGGGCAACAGCTTCCAATGACAATTGGCTTGTCGAACTCAAACGCGGCTAATTCCCAAAGGGGGCATAAGGGGCAAAAGATAGAGGTGTTGACTTGCGTTACACATGAGCACCCAGAGAGCCGACGGCTACGGTACACTGTTGGCGTCGCTACAAGAAACTAGCCGAATCCGGATACACGATACAGTTCGGGACACGACGAAGGCTTCTTCAACGACTGACGAGCGTCTTCAAGCGACTGACGACGAGAGTGTTTCAGACGAGAATGATCATTCACGGTCAGGAACATGACGTCGTTGAGATTCTAGTGCCGTGTTGGGTTCGTCGTAGGTTCGAATCCTGCCTGACCCTCCAATTTTGTTGGGAACACTTTTGATTCGGTTCCACGTTAGAAGGTTCGACTTGTTTTTAGAGTAAAATAAACACTTTTCTGACTTCACAAGCGCGACTTCCTTCCAGCGCAACTGACTGCACGAATAGGTAAGAGGAATCAGCGCAAATCCGAGATATGCGTTGACGACTGCATGCCAATCACAAAAATGCCGTCGAGCGGTAAGCCGTCGAGATGACACGGGTGAAAGTAGCTGCGCTGGCTGACGGGGCTTCGGACTAGTCGTCGGCGTTGCCGCCGTTGTGGGCGTTGTCGCCGTAGTCGGCGTTGTCGCCGTAGTCGGCGTTGTCGGCGTTGGCGGCGTTGTCGTCGTCGTCCGGGTTCTCGGGGTGATCGCGCTGGTGGGTTGACAACGCCGAGAGGACCTAACGATCGCAGCGTTGAACGCGAGAAGGTGCAGCGACGGTGGCGCACCGTCCAGTTGGTCTTCAGGCATTTCAGTGCCTCCACGCCGTCGTCGTCCCATACGCGCCTCCCCGTCCGCCGCTTGTAGTCGGTGAGTCGCTCGAGCGCCTAAACGCGTGTCCATCAGTGGGCCGTGTAGAGCTGCAGAAAGCAAGGCCTGCTCTAGAGCATTTACGGCGGTCGTCTCTTGAAGGGCTCGGTCCGCGTCTCCCTGAGAGTGCAGAATCAAACTCTTGCACAGCGCGACGCGGAGACAGACGCCGTTCGTGGGCGCGTAATCGGCGGTGACGCGGGAGGCCAGCACGCAGGCCTGCGTGGCGCGCTTGAGAGCGTCTGAATTGGTGCAGAGCGCCGGTTCAGTGCGCACCATTCGATACGCGGCCAAAGCGTGTTGCAGCACTGCACCGTGTCTAGAATCCTCCTCCCCCTCCTCGCCGAGCGCCTCGGACTGATAGCGAACGCTGTCGGCGGTCAAGAGCAGCGCGCAAGCCAAAGTGTACTCCCCGTCAGAGGAGGGAGCGCATTGGCGCAGAGTCGCCTAAACAAGCGAGCATTGACATCCAACAGTGTTGCGCGTCACGCCTGGCTGAAGCGCGAAGCCACCTCGACAGCAGCGGCTCGAGTCGCCAACTCCGCCCGAAGCATGCCCAGCCGAGCCCGCATCTCCACCAGGTTCTGCTGTGGCATGTCGACGTCGAAGCCTTCCAGAGCGTCCACTTCCAGCGTCTCCTTCGTCACGCGGCTGCGCATCTGGTTCACGAAGCTGCGTGCAGTCCTCCAGAACCGACGTATGTGCTGAAAAGAGAGCGCGCGTCGCACGCGGCGGCGCACTCCCGAGCGCGCGGCGTGGATCAGTGGCCAACCGCCAGAGTTAGAGGAGGCCCTTCTTCGGCGGCTTTTCGCAGACGAACACAGGCGTCCGCAAACTTGTCAACGGCAGCGCCAGTCGGGCAGGAAAGAGGCGCCGCTGGCCGATTCTTCATCCTCAGGCACGTCCGTCGTGTACCACTATTTACCTTCCACTTTTCACTAGAAGATTAGATTTCAAAAAAAACTTTTAATGCCTTGCACACAAGTGACCGCCAGCCGCTGAACCGCAAATCAAGTACGCGAGACGCAAGGCAGGAGGAGGGAGAGGAGGAGGGCGTAGAGCCAGCCGAGTTGACGCACGCTCGTGGGCGGCTGCGCGACGCCGCTTGCAAAACCTGAAGCACGTTGTGCTTTGCAGCAGCGACGACGATGGAAGTCAGCAGGACGGAGACGAAGCCGACCACGTGCGGCGCGACCACCCGCGCGTCGTTCCAGAAGCCGCCGCCCACGCCCACTCTAAATGCGCAGTCGCGCTCTCTCGCTCTACCCATATAAGAAAGGAAGCTTCCCTTCCCGCGCATGGACCTACGGCGTCCAGCGGGCGTGCCGCATGCCAGCTGCGAGTACCAGCAGCAGGACGACGCCGAAGTCGTAGAGTCGCGTGAGGAGGACGAAGAGGTTGCGCCGCCGCGCGTCGCGCCAGAGGCGCGCCGACGCGTAGTCGGGTCTGGGAATGTGCTGCGGCACGTCGCGTCGCGCCGTCTGCCGGTAGGGCCTGAGACTGCCCGTAAAGTGAAACTGAGGCCACGCGTTCAGCGGTAGGCTGTCGAGAGTCAGCGCGCCCGCCGCGTCCAGCAGCTTCTTGTGCGTGTGCAGCTGCTTGTGCTTGGCCCAGCTACCTTTGAAGCACTCCTGCGAGCAGAATGACGCCTTCTCCAACCCAATCTCCAGCTTCACGCATGTTGGACACTGCAAATTCGCCGGCTGCCCGCAACCCGTCCGCAACCAGTCTGGCACAAGTTTCCTAGCGCTGTCACTGCCGACATCCTGCACACAGTCACAGCGTCAAGCTCGCTCAAGGTGGCTGCTCAACTCAGTCGGTAAATGGAGACACATTAGGAGGCAGAGGCAGTGTGGAGAGGAAGAAAGGAAGGCAAGCGAGAGACGAGACACACAATGAGACGATAGTGCGAGGCGAAGACGTACTGGAGCACATACCTAAATAGTGCTGAGGTGGCGGCAGGTGCACTCGCCGCCTTCCAGCAGTTGCTTTCATCCGTGGATGCCACTCAAAACTGTGACAGGAGATGTGGATCTGTCAGTCGCCGACAGAGTCGTCACTCGTCAACACGAACATCGTATGTACGTGTATGTACGAATTGTGTGCGACAGCTTTTCATGTATAGTTCTGCATCCGGCTTACACAACGGTTCCTGCTGGCGACACGATGATGATTGCCTGCTTGATCCTATCAGTCGCATCGCAGGACCAACTGAACTGCAGATAGTCGCCACCTCCTAAAGTGCTGTCGATAGGATTCCGATACTGAGGCAACTGATGGAGCGCCAATGGCGACGGAAGAAAGCGAGCCAGGAGAAACGTTGAGCCGCTTTCTTCTGGCGACTTCCTTCGGCAAGCGGACTGGTAGGATGCGCGCCATAAGGCGGCTGTCGCCTTCGTCCTCCTCGCGCCGCTCCTTCTGGCGGGAGTAGCTTTTTGAGCAAACAAACACTTGCTCAACAAACAAATACATGTACCTATGGGAATGCAGGGCGACAAGAGAGCGCCACGTAACAACCACAAACAACACTGCTTCGGTTAAATACAATGGGAAACAAGTACCCGTTCATTGCAATTGTCGTAATTCGTAATACTAAGAAAGAAGTGTCGTAATACATGCAAAGACTGTGTTGAAATGCGCGACAAAACGAACAAGAAAGCGACGAATGTGAATTCGGATTGGGGCGACAGCCCGCAGTTGCGACGCTTGCAACAGCTGAGGAGAAGAAGTTCTGGCGTCTTCGGCCAGCAGCGCGCCGAGCAAGCGCCGGAGTCGGCAGCGGCGACGCGCTCCAACCACAAGCCGCCTCTCTGTGAGAAGTGCAGACTCGACAGGAAGCGGTGCTGCTGTGCCCGCACCTCGCCGCCTCTGGCGACGACGCAAGCGACCTCGAAGTCGCTGACGCGAAAGCCAAAGAAAAGCCGAAGCCGAGAGCGCCCGACGCCAAACAGAGACGAGCATTTGGCAGTTGGCCCCGTCAAACCACATGCTCAATGGGAAACGATGACCGCCGAAGAACGGCGGATGGAGATAAAGGAAACTGACGACGTGCAAAATTAAACCGTTAAAATGTGGTGGGTAGCGAGTAGCGACTGCTAACTGCCAGTTCAGTTTGAGTTTTCGCCGTCGTCGTCAGCTTCCTCGCGCAGATAGCGAAGTGGAGTCGAGGAGCATTGGAGAGAATCGTGAAGCTGGAAGACGACGTCGGCGCGACGCTGGCGGAGGCTGAGACGGCGGTGAAAGTAGTCGAACGCTCCGTCGAGGACGCTGAGGCGCGCTGGCAGCAGCGAGAGGCGCAGTTGCAGGGCGACGTCGCTGACCTGCAGGCGACCCTGGCCGAGTGCCGTGCAGAGGAGACGCGCCTCGGCCGAGAACTGCTGAGGACGGGCCAAGTGACCTCCTCCTCATGCTCGCCTGGTTTGGCCTCTCGACGCTCTGGGCTGCGCCGCAAGCATCAGCAGTGGACGCCGACAACGCGGCGCAAGGCGATCAAGCGGCCAACGTCGGCGCCCAAGTCAACAACATCGACTGAGCACTCATGACCCTCCGAGTATAAGTGTGATCAAAAGATTCGCCGCGCAGTACGTGTCGCGAAGCGTCGCGGCAAACCTGCGCACTTTGCGCTAGTTCAAAACTTTTGTTCTCTGATTTTGGTTGCTCGTCGTCAGGCCTTTGCCTTTTCTCCTTTTTCTCTTCTATCAACCGACGAACCGAAAACCTCTCCCCCTTTCCCTCACGCAGGCCGCACGGGAAGCGAGCGCCACGCTACTTGAAAACAATAGGCGTCAGCGGCGGCCGGCCGTCAAAGTAACCATAAAGGCGCGCCGACGAATGGGGGCCGTAGACAAGAGCATTGGGAGGATCTGATCGATTGGTCTATGGGAGAAGGAATGGTCGATGGGGTCGTAAACAATCGTAAGGAACGCCAAATAGCCGAGACTTTAATGTAGGTCAAACTACAGTAAGGCGCGGATAGCGACACAGATGCGTTGCGGTACAAATGGCACACCTCATTTTTTGTAGATAAATTCGCGTTTCGCGACAGTACGCGTATTGCTCAGACGCGCAGACACAGGAATAGGAGGCGTGGAATAGGAGGCGTGCGAGTGTGGTGTAGTGGTTAGCATCCAGGACCGGAAACCCTGAGACCTGGGTTCGAATCCCAGCACTGCAATCGCCTTTTTTCCACAACTCTTCAACATAACGGATCGAACATAAATGACTCGATCTGAAGCAGGGAACTACTCACTAAGCCCTGCCCTTTCGTGAGCCCTTGCCATAACCCACTTTCTCTAAGATGCACCGTTTCAACCGACAACACAGGCTGCATGTGCATTTTGAGAGCGCCGCGAGCCTCTTTGGGCCACTCGTCCACGGACGAGGATGCGCTCGCGCTATTGCACATGGCTTTGACTGTTTTGCCAACCGTTCGGCGAACACGTACATACTTGTATGATGATGTATGATGACGACTTCTGTCGCGTCATTTCCAACCGCTCCGTCCTACGCTTGACGCCGACCGACCCGCAACTGCTCTTGGAACTGTTTTGCAATTCTGTTACTTCTGATGCAACGCTTTTGAACTAGACTTGTCAGTAACAAGTAACTACTGGTTACGCGTTACAATAATTAGAGTTGTTTGTAATGCAACAGCCACCTACGTACGTAGTCATATGATTGGCTGTGATTGCTCTGTAACTCATACCTGTGAACCTCTATGCCCTGTCCGATTGATGATTCGAAGTATGTGACCGTTTGCGTTTGCTGCTCAGCGATAAGAATGAGAAAGGTAAGAACGGTAAGAACCGTACACTGTACGCGTGTTTGTGTAGCTTTCAAAAAAAATGATGAAAGGCAACAACCAAAACGACGCACCCAAGACGTTGTACTGAAAAAGAGTAACTGTCTCACGAGCGAGCGCGTAGCTAACTAGTGGAAGTGGCACGACCGTGCGATCAACTTGAGATGCGACGACACTGGCACGAGCTAGCTGAACATTGGGACAGACGTGTGTATAGTGGCCATAGTGGCCGAGTGGCCATAGTGTGATGGGCGCGATGCATTCAGGCGAAGTTCGCCTGGCAGCTGGCCTTTTCCTTGTTGAAGAGGTAGATGCAAGCCTTGAAGGCGGCTTCGGCAGCCACGAGTGGTATCATCGTCGACAGGAGGACCGTCGCTCTTTCTACTACGACCTCGAAAAGCTCTGGGTATTGATGTGGAGCAGCGCCAGCGCCAACGCCAACGCACCCTGCTGCGCATTGCAGGAAAACACCGTCATTACTCTTGGCGCCGTCGTGCACGACCGCGACGACTCGACGCCGAAGGATATGTCGGGGCATCGCGTCAGCTTCGCCAACATGAAGAGCGAGTTTCAGCGTCCTGCACCCTCGGCAAACGATCAATCGCAAGAACCTCGCGCTGCCGTAGTCACACCACACTGATGATCAAAACGTCACTGATGGATAGAGTCTGGAGATGATTGACCGCGTCTGGAAGGACACTGCTGAAATACTTGAATACGCACGCACTACAACCAACCCCGAGCTACTGGGTAGAAGTGTCAACACGCCCGAATATAAAGTGTAATAGAAGTGTAATAAAATAAATGCGTGTGTGCCGTGTGGCGTGCGTGTCTGTAGCGTAGCCGCGTGGGACACTGCGGTGTGCCCTCCGCCTTCGTGGGTGCCCGCGAGCACGTCTGCCTACGCGAGACTCACTGCCGTCTCAGTCGGAGTCGAAAGTACAACGACATGCAAATAACTGGCAACTCGCATTATTTGCAAATTACGCACGGCCTAACCTACCGTAACTACACTACAAATAGGGTTCTCCGATCACTTCGCCCCACCTTGCTCAGGCCCGCTAAACCCAACCTTCCCCTTTCTTTCTTTCCCCTTTTTCGGCCGATACCACACAGGAAGCCTTCAATAGCCTTTATATGATAGCTCACGAGTCACGAACAGGTCATGCTTTTTAGGCGGTTTGAAGAGGGGTGTCGGAGTTTGTTCTAGATCGCCTAGATAGATAGATGTTTTAGATTTTAGATAGAATAGAAGAGATTTTTACCTGCGGCAAACTTCCCTAATCCGATTGTCACTTTTTTACAATGTAATGTTTGGACCAGTTACAAGTTATTTGCACATTGTATTTTTTAAACGAAAATAATCGACTTTTAAAAATAATAGACGACGTTCATAATTACATACAAGTATCCTGATTCACTACAGTAGTTGTAGAAAATCTGGCGCCATTGCATCGACTGTCGTATTTGTGGTCACCAGTGAAAGCGACAGAGCGGAAACGCAGGATTCATTTTCTCGACGCTTCGACGCTTTTGAATTTGGCTGCATATGTAGGTACGTGTGCTCTAATTGGCCGCTGACGACGCGAGGCTGTCGAGATTTGCCGCGCCACATGGCGCTCGTTGCCCCGTGCGCCACTGGGCAGTTGGTCGAGGGAGTCTGCACCGCTGTTTACCGCTAGGAAGAGCGGCTGCTGGCGCAGACGGCCTGCGGTCTACTTCTTGAGTCGACGAGCGTGTCGCGCTGGACGACATGAGAGACGGCTGCGACTTGGACGAGGCGCCGACATCGAGACGCTGCTGCTGCGGCACCGTCTCGACGGCACAAGGCGCCCGTCTGATCGCGGTCCTCGAATGCTTCTTTCTGGGTGAGTTGTCGGGGCGCGCACGATCGCTGATTGCAAACGACGATTCGCTCTCCAGCGATCTTCTACATTCAAGCGGTTTTCTATTGGCAATGCGACGGCGACGTCTTCTACACTAGAGACTTGGTGGGACGAGGCAGAGACATCCTCGCCTACAGCTCCCTCTACGCTCTTTGTGCTTTCGTAGTCATTGGGCTGCTTTTCATTGGCATAAGGAGGAAGCGCTACATCCTCTTGCTGCCGCATGTTTTGTTCCAGGTCTTGTGCAGTGCAAGTTTCCAACTGACATTTTCGATATTCTGTATATCGGCAAATTGTAGACGCTGACGATAGTGATGCTGCTGTACTGTGCGTGGCTGGTCGAGGGTCGAACTGGTCAGGAGGTGCCGGCAGCGCATCGGCTTCTGCGGCCGTCGGCGCGCGTCTTGCAGACTGCGATCGCGCTGCCGCTGCTGCTCGAGGTCTGGTGGCTTGTGGTCCTGCTCGACGTCATCAGCCACCCTCCGCCCACCGACGGCGCTGAGCAAGAGGAGGGGGAAGACGATGGGTCGGTGACTGATAGCAGCGCGCTCTTCTACTCGAACAAGACCTTCTCCAAACGGCGCACGGTCGTCCGACGTCAGCGCGACTAGAGAAGCAGTCCGATCGGCACGCAATGGAATCAGAAATACACACCGATGTCACTGAAAGTAGCGAACGCGCGTATCATCTCCTTCTGTTCCTCATTTCCGTCCATGTACTTCGTGGCAGCGAGAGGCAGGCTTCTCAAATGTTCCAAGTCGAACTTCGAGCCAGTCGCCTCGGAATTGTGGTCTACGGACCGCTTCTTCCTACGCTCGCCCAGCTTGGGCAGGGCCAATATTTCTGTTTTAGCAGGTCCAGACGCTAACGAATTCTCGGGCGGCAGCGCAGCGCCCGCTCCGAATGACGTGTTGCGCCGACGGCCTCCATCGGAAAGAATGCGACGTTCATCCTCGTCGCTCCAATCATTCCAGTCGATCTTCGACAGGCGGAGGCCTCCACTTGACCCTAAATCTCCCAAGAAATGCGCTTTGCTCGTCCTCTGGAAGCTCGCGCCGGCGGTGTGCGCATACCGCTGCGCTGTAGCGGCCGCGACTTGGCCAGCAGCATGGACGGCGCGTAGCTGGCTTTGCTCTTGGCCCGGCCGCCCAAGCAGGGCTGCGAGAGCTGCGGCTCGAGCGTCTCGGCCTGGGCAGCGATCGCCGGCAGCGTCTGCCTGGAGTGGAGCACGTTGGAGTCGCTGCCCCACAACAATCCGCGCTTGATTGGCAGCGCTTGACTGGCCGGCGCCGCCTGGTCCATCGACTGCGCCTTGACGCGGCGCAGCGAAAAAGGCGCCGACGACATGCCGCTGCGACAACGCTAATAAGGCGAGCCTGAGTAAAACAAACCCTAATTTGAAGGAAGCCGAGTCGGGTTGCCTTTTTGTCCACAATTGACAGGGAGGGCTTTTCGTTGCCTTGACAGCGAATGCTTTTGCTTTCTTTTCGACCAGATCGTATTAGGAGGAAACGTCTCACTAGACGGCGACGGAATGGAGCCTGTGGCCTGCGGGTGCAGGAGTCACCAACGGCCTACGTGTACTCTTCGGCACCGGCACACCGCTGCTGCCAGTCACATCCTGTGCGCCGAGCAGACGCGTGCTCTCCCTCATTCAGTGCAGTTTGCACTTCGCCATCTGCAGATGCTATCTCCTTCAGAAGAATGCTGGAAGCAGAACAACAACGCGCACGCATCAATGCCACGCTGCGAGAATTCAACCAACCAACGCAAACAAAAGATGGCGTTGCCTGTAACTGCAGTTTTACTGCTTTTCGCTTTCATATCTACCGGAAGAGCCATGAACAAAACTGGAAACTTGGTCGTGTCTCTGCTTCAGCAGCGTGATAACTCAAGCGACGTTTTCGCATCTGAACGCGGGAAAGGACCGACAACGTGTTCTATAGAGGATCTGCCAAGTACGGGTCTTTTGAACCCCGCTGCAAGCACTTGTTTAGATTCGATGTTGCTATGTGTTCTGTTGATGTATAGTGGGAGATAGGGCAAGGGGATGGTTAGGTTGCACAGTCAGTCAACTCCAGCCGCATATCGGATAGAAAGCAGTGAGGTACCCCTCAGATTACGGCCGCGAATGTTTCGTCAACGAGAAGACGTACAAGAATGGGGCGCGCTGGCAGTCGCCGGAGGGCGATACGCTCTACCGCTGCAGTGTCGATCTCGTAGCTGTGTGGAGATGGAAAGCTGAAGGCGATTGCGCCGTCTTGTGCCGGTGTTTGCACACCGATGTGTAGTGTAGGAGGGGCGGCGTTGCAGCCTGCCTGCTCGACGGTCAACGCGTGTTCGTCGGCACCATCAAAGTCAAGGGCGACGAGACTTTTGTCTGCGTGCGCGACGAAGAGGACGAGTCGAGGGCGCGGCTCGAGCCACTGAGTAAGACATTCAGAGGCAAGATACGACTCATGCCTACATGCACACAGCTTGTCACGACCGACGCCACGAGACGACGCGTCGACCGGGCGCCCGCTACCGCTGGCTGGACGGCGACCTCGAGTACGGCTGCGTGAGCCACTTCTCGCGGCAGCAACGCCGAATGATCGCCACCATTCGGTCCGCCCGTCCGAGCGTGCTGAATGACGTCGACGACACAAGCCCACGCCCAACAATTCTTCAGTGTCCACGCATGCTTCTACGAAAAGACCACTGCGTTTCTGACGGTGAAAAGAAAGGTGTCGCTCAATTATCCCGTTCAACTGGATGACGGCAACTTTTATCTGTGCAAGTCGTCAGAGGACAGCTCCGAAGAGGAGGAATATCCGATGGCGCAGCTCGTACTACTGTCGGGTAAGTCGACGAACGTCGTCATCTGTAAACCAGCAGCAACACTGCAAACTTTCTTCAGCAAACGAAACAACATGCGAAAACGGGATCGCTCTGAAAAAAACCAAAGTCGAAGACGGCGTCAAGCGCTTCTGTTCTTGGAGTTCATCTGCACTCGGTCCACGCATTGTTGAAACCGGTACAAGCTAGCTACTGCTGATTCTTCCGTTTCAACGTGCACCGTTACGCCAAATTACAGGGTGTCAGGTGGAGTGGATGGAAGGAGCAAAAAGAAAACATAAACATTTGTCTGTTGGCAAGTCTTTCCAGGCCCCAAATGGACTCGGTAACTTTGTCTGCCTCAAAAATGAAGACGGCAAAACAGTTCTCAAGAAATTCAGTTGAAAGCATTGAAAACAATGGCGCGCAGAAACCCTCTTTCTCGTGTTAGGTAGACCGTTAGTTTTAGCGGCATACGACGCAGTGGTGCGTGGCAAGCAAGTGTCGTGGCGCCTTGTTGGCGGCAGCGGAGTATTACGACGGCGTGGCACTGGTGGCTCCCCAGTGCACACTACATACACACACACACACCCACATACACCCACAGCCACGCACAGACGCACAGACGCGAGGAGTGAGCAGGGCGGCGTTGTTGCTTCCCGTCGTTCCGCATCGCCTTCCCTCGCACCGACGCTGTCACTGGCACTCGTTGCCCTGCCGCCGTTGCCCACATTTGTTGGTGAGGGCATGGCCATAGCAATTTCTAAGGCTGCTGGCGTCGTGTTTTGCCGACTCGCCTTCGCCATGCGTCCACTTAGTAGCAGCGTCAGGTTGATGGAACGTGTCAAAGGTGCCGTACGAGACGACGGCCGAGCATTGCAGGCGCTCTGCCGAGAATGCTGCCGCCTCGGCGACTGCCGTCGACGCGGGCAACAAGATCCAGAGTCCGCGCCACAAGCAACTGCTGGAACAGCTGGGCGCCGTATCGGTCAGTGAGAGTGTCGTCTTGTAGCTGCTGTGGGCCAGTCAGTACGCGTGTGCGGCTTCCCCAGACAACGGCCAATGTCTCAATGTTCTTTGACTACGCCAAGTCGCACGGCAACTACGTCGTGGACGCGGACGGAAACGAGTTGCTAGACGTCTTTATGCAAATCTCTTCCATGATGCTGGGCTACAACCATCCTGTGTTAGAAAAGCTCTACCACGAACCGCGGATGAAGGTACACCTTGGCCATGGCTGTGTCGCTACGTTATGTACGTGTACATATACAGGTAGGCCATATTTAGCACGCGGTCATTTCGCGGCCCTGCATCGGCTACTATCCGCCAAGCGACTGGCACACGACCATTGAGAACAGTCTCATGAAAGTGAGTGTTCGACTGCATACCGATTGATTGTTGTCGCAGCGAACGAGGGAGTCTAGATCGCCCCCGCCGGCATGGCCGGCGTGACGACGATGGCTTGCGGCAGTTCGGCGAATGAGAACGCGCTCAAGACCGCCTTTATTGTGCGCCAGGTTGGACGTGCTCGCTGCTAGCGCGACGACGGGTCAGAGCGAACTCGAGTGGGGGAGTGGGCGACGCGCAGGGCCGCGCTGGAGCTGCATCGGCCGAGGCGCTGGAGTCGGTGATGGCGCAGCGGGCGCCGGGCAGTCCGCGGCTGAGCGTGCTCTCCTTCGACGGCGCCTTCCACGGCCGCACGATCGGCCTGCTGTCGACGACGCACACGAAGCCCGTCCACAAGCTCGACGTGCCCGCCTTCGACTGGCCCTGCGCGCCCTTTCCCCGCTACAAGTACCCGCTCGACACGCACGCAGCCTACAACGCCAAGCAAGATGACTTCTGTTTGGAACGGGTACGCCCCCTCGTCCCGCCCGCTGCCCGCCCTGCTGCTGGCCGTCGTCAAGGGACTTTATTCGCTTGTCGCATAGACGGAGGAGTTGATTGACGAGTGGGAGCAGAAAGACCACCCTGTCGGCGCTCTAATCGTCGAGCCGCTGCAGTCAGAAGGCGGTGATCACCACGCGTCTGACGACTTTTTCCGACGGCTGCGCAGCCTTTGCCTTCGTCGCCAGATTCCGTTTGTTGTCGACGAGGTACGCTGCACGTTTCAAGAGATAGTTTCGTCGAAACGAGCATCAATCGCTTGTTGTTCAACAGGTTCAAACGGGAGGGGGCGGAACGGGCCGATGGTTCGCCCACGAGCACTGGCAGTTAGAGACGCCACCAGATCTGGTGACATTTGCGAAGAAGCTCTTCATTGGCGGCTATTATTACCGGACCGAGTACAAGATCACTGAACCAGGGCGGATCTCCAACACGTGGATGGGCGACCCGGCTAAACTGCTGATGCTGGAGCGCGCGATCGACTATGCGATTTCCGAGTCACTTCTGAGCCAAGCGACGGAGTCCGGCCGAATTCTGCTGGAGGGATTCAAGTCGATTGCTGTCCGTTTGTCGTCCGTCTGCAGCACTTGCTGTCAGACTCCGGGGTCGCGCTTTCTGTCTAGGCAGATCATCCCGAGAAAGTGGCTAATGCGCGCGGTTGGGGCACCATGTGCGCCATAGATGCGACGCATGTCTCCGTCAGGGAACGAATTACGGCCGGCTGTCTTCACCGCGGACTCATGATCGGCATTGGTTGCGGTGAGCGCACCATCCGATTCCGGCCAGCGCTCATTCTGTCGCCTGATGAAGCCGCGCGATCGGTTGACATCCTCAGAGCAGCCGTTGAGGCAGCGTGAAAAGTGATGTATCGCCTACTAAATAAGTTGGTGCAAATCCCCATTGGTGACTTGACGTGACTGCGTGACACTGGCAGGTTCGCTGCGACGCAGTGCAAATTGTGTGCGTGTGCTGACAGGGAAGTCAGTCCCTGACGAACGACCCAACAACGCTAGTCGTCCCACCTGAGCAGTAGAGTCGTCGACTCGAACTTGCTCCGTCGACGTCGCCTTATCTGTAGCCGACTCTCGCTTCCTGCAACGGCGCGCCGAGTGGCACTGCCGCGGAACGGGGCGCACTTGTTTACTGTGATATTCGAGTAGGGCGCTGTTTTTGCTGACTGACGGAAATCGGCCGACAGGGCCAGCCCGGCGCTGACTCGGCGGCTCGCAGGCCTCGTGCGAAGGCCAGTCTTGCCATTTCGCCGACACAATCTGCAAGCATGCTGCTCTACAAGCTCGTCGCTCTTTGCGTCGTCGCGTCGGGTGAGCGCAACTGAAGCGGCGACCGCGAGAGCCGCATGCTCGATGAGGACGTTCAGCGCTGACAGTGTCGTCGGCATCGCGGACGCACAATCGACACTACCGCCGTCAGCATCGACGCGACCAGGCCGGCTTGAGTGCCGCCGACCGAGCATTCATGCTGGAAACGAACAGGGTCCCCACCTCGCGGAATCGCCCGCGGACGTCTCAGGGAAGCTCTTCCCTCCTAAACACCTGCGACGAATGCAAACTCATCATTGGAAAACTTGACGAAATCGTCAAAAATCCACAAAAATTGGTACAACAATATCCCGTATGCGTTTTGCGTCATGCACGTCCGACCCAGTCTAAAAGAGTGTTTAGGAAGAGTTCAAAAATATGCTGAACCTCTTCTGCGACACTCTTGGTAGCAAAGCCGAAGAGTGTAAGAGCATTGTCAACAATATTGAGCACGTGATCGAAGACGTCGGCCCCATGCTGGTCTGTACACTGGTTTTTCCTCCAAATTCTCGGCGTGGACGCTCGTTTGCGTTTTAGGGCAATCCCACACAGATGTGCCAAACGCTGCACCTGTGTGGCACCGGTCGGCTGGCCAAGATCAACCGCTTCATTGTGTTGCTGTTCAAGAAGAAGTTTCATCTGGTGAGCAAAAAGCGCTTCCTTTTCGCGCCGTCCCGAGCTCGTCCACGTCGCAGCTGGAGCGAAGGAGCGCCGGCAACGACTTGCTCTGCGACGAGTGCGAGTTCGCCGTCACCGAAGTGAAAGAGCTCGTCGCCCAGAAGGACGTGCAGGTCCGCGAGCCAACCAACGGTCCTTCGGCAAAACGTCTCAGAGGAGGCAGTATCGCTTTCAGGAGGAGATCAAGCAGTTCGCCCACCAAATCTGTAGCTACCTTGGCTCCGAGATGTCGCAAGAGGTGGTGATGCGACCATACGTGACGGTGACGCGAGTGATCAGCTGAATAGGAACAAAACAACAAGTTCAGTGCGACAACATCGTGGACGACTACCTGCCGACGCTGTTCCAAGAGCTGGAGGAGCTTCTCAAGGATCCCAAAGCTCTATGCGTTGAGATCGGTCTCTGTACCTCTCAGCGCCTAGTCGTCTCCGCAGTTCCGCTGTTCACTTCATTGGTGAGTGTCGTCGGCGAGCGAATGCGAGGGCGGCGACGCGAAGCCACCAACGCACCAACCAGGCGGCGTCCAACCACCTGCCAGAGCGCCAGCGCACGCATCTCAACTCGTTTCTGCACTTGCTGCGGAGTCTGCAGACGAGACGGGGCCTCAAGGCTCCCTGCTTCTTCTGCAAGTTCGGCATGAACACCGTCCTGCGATCGCTGCGTCCAAGGGCCACTCAGGTTTGAAGTCTTGGGGGGAGTCTCGACGCTCTTCATCCGCCATCGATCGCGGTGTAGAAGCTGATCGCCGACACGCTCGAGCGACTCCTTTGCGATCGCGTGCTTCCACGAGAGTTCAAGGCCGGTTGCGACGACTTCGCGCGTCTGTACATGACGACGTTCGTCAACTCGACACTCTCACACTTCGACGGTCGGCGCGTCTGCCACGACACCGGACTCTGCACCGTCGCCTCGCGTGCGTTCGTCACGCGGACTGAGTGTGAAAGCCGCAGAGGGGTGGGGAGGCGAGCTGGCTTCGCCGTTTCAGTGCAGTCAATCGTGAATGCGCGTCTGACGTCGGAGCAGCACGGCGAGGTGCTTTGCGAGTCGTGTCGCGTCATCACCGAGTTCTTGGGGCAGCAGCTCTCTGAGAGGCCTCTCCAGGAAGACATCATTCACTGGGTCCGACAAGCCTACTGCACGTCCTTGCCGCAAAGCTGGGCTCAACAGGTGAGAGACCCCCCACCAGCGAAACTGTACATATAACTGATATTGCCCCTGACGAGCCAACCTGTTTCAGTGTGACACCGTCGTCGAGCAGTATGGAGTTGAGTTCCTCAACTTGGCTGTGAACTATCTGCGGGACGAGCGATTCTGCTCGGTCGGTGCGGAGACGTGGAGAAAAGCAGAACAGTAAATGTTGAGCGAATAATCTACCGTACATTTCAGATGCTCGACATGTGCCCACACCAGACCGCTGACCAACAGCAGGGCCAATCCGCCAACGACCTCTTCTACGCGTTTTGAAACTGAAATGGCATGCGACAAACGCCAACCATAGTCACTGAGTGCGCGTAAAAACTGTGTCATGCCAAGCTTTGGTCGATTACTGCAATGCGCAGCGCCATAACCTTGAGAGACTTGCTCGCGGTGTGGAAGAGGTCTGCCCGTATGTATGTACGAAGAAAAGCACCCTACTTCATATGCATTTATATGTGCAATAATCGCCTAGTCGATCGAAAACCGTTCACACTGACTGATGACTTCATTCGCAGTGTCCTCGCCACTTCCGCAAAAGCGGTACGATCAAAAGCCTACACGTCAAGTCTGCTAGGCGAAAATGCTGATCGCGTTTTGTGTACTGCTCTGAGCTCTAGTAAACATGGTCCGTTGACCCGAAAGCCGAACTGGCGGCTGTGAAGCGGGCGGTCCATTTGGCAGCGGCGCGTTTGAAGTGATGGCCGCTGCTTGGGTGGAGTGGGGGGGGGGGGGGGCAGACAAGCAGTGTGACCTTTGTGTCTGCCGCCGCGGACGCCAAAGGGTCAGCGCGAGCGCCAGGCCGTTGCTTGATGAGGCCTCCCTTTGCTTTACAATGAGCGTCGTCTCGTCGCCGCCCGCAGAGCTCGAAGCCGCTGATCCAGCCGCCGCTAATCGATCAATCTCGACAATTGGGCGTCTGCTCTCAGACCCTTCCGCACCTCGGTAATTCGGTCGTGCCACTTCCACTAGTTAGCTACGCGCTCGCTGGTGAGACAGTTACTTTTTTTCAGTACAACGTCTTGGGTGCGTCGTTTTGGTTGTTGCATTTCATCACTTTTTTTTTGAAAGCTACACAAAGACGCGTACAGTGTACGGTTCTTACCGTTCTTACCTTTCTCATTCTTATCGCTGAGCAGCAAACACAAACGCTCACATACTTCGAATCATCAATCGTACAGGGCATAGAGGTTCACAGGTATGAGTTACACAGAGCAATCACAGCCAATCATCTGAGTACGTACAGGTGGCCGTTGCAAAAACAACTCTAGTTATTGTAACGCTTAACCAGTAGTTACATGTTAGTAACATGATGTTACTGACAAGTCTAGTTCAAAAGCGTTGCATAAGAACAGAATTGCAAGACAGCTCGCAGCGCTCTCTGATTGCAGGCGCTCTCTGATTGCACATGCAGCCTGTGTTGTCGATTGAAATTGAAAAAGTGAGTTATGCCAAGGGCTCACGAACTAAATTCCGCTTAGTGAGTAGTTTCCTGCTTCAGATCGAGTCATTTGTATTCGACACGTTACGTGTCTGCGCGTCTCAGCAATACGCGTCTGCGCAGCGATTCTTTTGATCACACTTTTACTCGGAGGGTCGTGTGTGCTCAGTCGATGTTGTTGACTTGGGCGCCGACGTTGGCCGCTTGATCGCCTTGCGCCACGTTGTCAGCGTCCACTTCTGGTACTTGCGGGAGGTTCAGATGTCTTAGGCTGACAGTTTGACGTGGATTCTTGACGCTGTGGGTGAATTCTTTGGCCCTCCTACCCCAGGTGACGCGTTTTGCCGACAGCTCTACGGGCTCCCTGTCGCCCCGATCGGGCGCGACGGCGCCCAGCGTCAGCACCGTGTTGACCTGCAACGCGCAGCACACTGCGTTGGCGTTGGCGCTGATCCACGTCAATACCCATGTCTGTCGGCGACCGTAGATGTCGTCGCGCTGCTGCAGCACGCGCAGGTCTAACCAGGGGTCGTGCTGCTGCCGAGTCGGGCGCGTGAATTGTTGCGGTCTGCTATGGCGACGGTCCATGGCGGCCGAGTACTTGAGGACGTATGTCATGATGTCGTCTGACGTCACGGGACGGACCACCAGGTCCTCATCGTCGCGGAGGCTCTCCTTGGTGCCGAGTTGGAGCAGCTGGGCCTCCTCTTCGTCCCCCACGGTGTCGCTGCGGCCGGCTCGCGGAGTCGGCGCGCCGCGCTGCGGAGATCCGCGTTTGCGACGCCGCGACCGCCGAGGCGGCGACAGGCGACGGCGGAGCGGGCTCATTGAACTGCCGGTGCGGCTGGTGCTCGAGGAGGTGTGGTGGTGGACCCTCGGCGCAGACGCCTCTCCACGCCGCCGCTCGCCTCCCAGTACACGCTTGCTTCTCTCGCCTCGCCCTCTCTGCTCGGTTCGCCGTCGCCGCAAGGCTCGCAGTCGAGGCTCTCGCCGCCCGCCCATCTCGACGACGCCTCCCTCCTCTTCTTGATCGCCGAACTTCTCTGCCGGCTGCTGTGCGAAGAACCCAATGTCGCCTTCGCGAAGAGCGACGACCGACTCGCCGCCAGGGTTGGCCTCCTTTCGCGCCTTCTCCAGGATGAGGGCGTCGACGAGGCGCCGCCGGCCGCTGTTCGCCAGGCCGACGCTGCGAGCCCAACTCCTCGACCGCCGATTGAAGCGCTCGAGCTCGCGCACCGTTCCCTCCGACTTCTTCTGCTGGTGCTCGTCCGACGCCAGGGCGAACGACGCCGTCTTTATTCTGCTTGTCGCTGCGCTTGCGCTGCGACCTCGCTCGCCGCCTACTTTCTCCGTCCTGCATTCTTTTTCTGATGTAGATACCAGATTTGGTTTTATTGTGAACAACGGAATCAATGTTCACTGCGCCATGCATTATAAGTTTATGACACTGATGCTTGTCATTTCCACTAGTCAAGTGCGCGAGCGTCGCAAGTTGCTATTGGGCCACTGAACCGGAAACACATTCCAAACTTTCAAAGAGTAGACATGCAAATAACGTTTCGCATTTAGTTCTACAGTAATCAGCTGTAACCCAAATGGGGACCCAAATGGAAATGGGGACCCAGCTGTAATTGCCATAACTGGGGAGACGAACATCTTATATTGAAATTCGAATTTGTAATGTATGTATTCCGTACTCGAAGTTGTGAGTTTTGTGAGAATTGTGAGGCGTACCGTATAATTAGCCCCTTATAATTACACCTCTCTCTCTAGAGGACGTCGAGTTTATTAGTCCCCCTCCCCCATAATTACATCCTCTCTCGTTGTCGTCTAAAGCGTCTAATGTTTATGGACATCGTCTAAAAATCGCTTCGTGGCACCGCCATCGGTTTCCGGTTTGACACATCAACAGGAGGAGGAGGAGCAGGGACTGTGTCGTGTCCTCGGGTTTTGCAAACCTGAGACAGACTAATTACTACTGCCAAAAGGATTCCTCTTAGTAGCGATACGGCGTAACAGATATCGCATACGCAAGTACGAGTTTTCCTTTTCCTTTCCCAATCAGACGGCACATTCGGTTTTGTATCGATCAGCGAGGTCGATCAGCGAGGTCGATCAGCGAGGGTTAGACGGCGACTTTTCGAAGGCTGACGGTTCGCATGGGGTTGTGCACGCTGAAGGTGAACTCCTTTTTGATCGACGCCCAGCTGACTCGCTGCGACGACAGCTGCTGCGGGGTCGCGTCGTCGCGGTCGTGACCCACGGCGCCCAGAGTCACGACCGTGTTATTCTGCAACGCGCAGCACACTGCGTTGGCGTTGGCGCTCATCCACATGCATCCATACCCATGTCTCGTCGTAGCCGTATACGTCGTCTCGCTCCTTCAGCTCGCGTAGTTCCAGCCACGGATCGTGGCGGATTGGCTGCTTCAGGTGCGTCGACGGACCATCCACGTTCAAGGAACGTTTGAGGACGAAGTCAATGATGTCGTCCGAGGTTATAGGTCGAACCAGCTGCTCCTCCTCGTCCGGAGGTAGGAAAGCGGCCGGTGATGACTCCTTGAAACCGCGCGACGGTGGCGCGCCGCGACGCGGCGGCCGGCGACGCAAGGGCGGGCTGCGGTCCGACGACGCGTCGGCGCGGCCGCTGCTGCGACTGCGGTCGTCGTCGTCGCGCTGGGGCGTTTCCTCGCGGCGCCGCTGCGCCTCTTCCTCTTCTTCTTTTCCGAGCGAGTAGCCGCCCGATCGCGGCTTGGCGGCGCCCAGAGCTGGCGGCCGGCGACGGCGCAGCGTGGGCGGTGACGCGCGACGGCGGCGCGGCGACCGGCGACGCGGCGACCCGCGACGCAAAGGCGGACTGCGGCCCGACGACGTGCCGGTGGGGCCGCTGCTGCGACTGCGCTGCTGCTGGCCGCTGGCCTCTCCCGCAGACGCCTCTCTGAGTCGCAGGCCTGCAGGCCGATGCTCGTGTGGGTCGCCGCGCAGTCGTCTGCCTCGCTATCAGGGGGCCTCTCCCTCATAATTGCGGGATTTCGCGTAGAATGCGTCGCGTGAACTTGCGGCGGAAATTTTCATTGCCGACACCCGCGTGGCCCAACGCGACAGTTATGCAGGTGCGTTTACGCCCGCGTGCCCCTTTTCACGCGGACGCGGAAACATGTTTTAATTTACACAGGTTCAAAAACGCTCTGTAGTTTTCACGCGACTATCAGGGGGCCTCTCCCTCATAATTGCGGGATTTCGCGTAGAATGCGTCGCGTGAACTTGCGGCGGAAATTTTCATTGCCGACACCCGCGTGGCCCAACGCGACAGTTATGCAGGTGCGTTTACGCCCGCGTGCCCCTTTTCACGCGGACGCGGAAACATGTTTTAATTTACACAGGTTCAAAAACGCTCTGTAGTTTTCACGCGACAGCAGATTACGCGACCAAATTTTTTTAGACCGCCCGCGCGACATGAACAGGGTACGGTACAGTAGGGTAGGGTACACCAACTATGTATGTATGTACGCAGCAGCTGTTGAGGCTGTTGCCTGCAGCAGCGTCGTCTGTGCGTTAGTCGTTGCGCGCTCACACACGCGCGCACCAATCAGCAAGTGGCTGGCGCTGCTGAGACGTAGGTGTGGCCACGCCCACAGTGCAGTGCATAGAGCGGCGACGACGAAGGCAGGCGCGAGTCACCACTGACCCAATTTCGAGACGCGACTGACCTGCCTGACTGACTGACTGACTAAGGGTGTGTACGTACTTACTGCAGCCGTGTACGGTACGTACGTACGTGTGTACGTACTGGGGGAGAGCCGCGCAGCCGACTGTGTAGTGCGATGATGATGATGATATTGTCATCCGAACCAACCGCCGGCAACGAACGGATCGTCGTGATCGCGGTAGAAGTACAGATCGGGCATGATCACGTTGTTGTCGACGCGGATGCCAGCCCAGGTCGCCCAGGCTGATCGTCGTGATTGCGGTAGAAGTACAGATCGGGCATGATGACGTTGTTGTCGATGCCATCATGAGCCGCTGCATCTGAGGCGCTTGAGGAAGCAGCGGTGCGACGGCCGCAATGGCCCGCGCGGCCAGCATCAGCTTCTCCCACGTCAGGTCAATGATGTACGTGCCTGCGCCAACAAAAGCGAGGCGTTTTCTTGTGGTGGACATCGGCAGAGGTGCAAGCGTACCGTCGGCCTCGCGCCCTCTCCACACGTACTGCATCATCTGGAAGTCGGCATTGTCGGCGCCGATCTGCGTTTGACAGGCGAGGAACTTGAGCTCGTCGTCCTGCTTCAAGTTCGTCCTCGTCCTTGTCGACCTAAAGAACGGCGGCTGTCCACCATCGTCAACAGCGTCAACAGCATGCCACAACCTTTCGGACAGAATGTCTTCTATCGAGAAGGACGGCCTGTTGTTGGTTGCCATTGCAGTAGCGAGCGCTCGACAGGTCCACTGACTGCCGAACCGAAGGCAAGAGACAAGACGACGTACAGACACGGGACTGTCGACACCCGCAGGCTGGCAGACACAAAGTGGCTTTTTTCAGACGCCGCAGCGGCCCTCTTTTCCTTCGAAGTAATAAACCGGTCGTCGCTAGACGGCGACGGGAACGCCGACCTTTGACGGGACAGACGATGGCGATGATGGGCGCTTTGTCCCCTCTCCCACCCCCCCCCCCCCCCCGCCGTGCACCCAGCCGCCGAATCTTTGAAGGACGCCGCTAAAATCAAAAAAAAAGCGGCGCCTGCCCGCGTGTCACGCTCACGCGCATTCGCGCGCAGATGAAAAAATACAGGTCGTGCGGTGCGGTGCGTGCGTGCGTGCGGTGCGTGCATGCTTGCGCATTCTTGCGGAAGATGAACCGTGCGATTTGCTCGCGTTGCGTTACTCGTACTCGCGTTTGAATTTGTTGCTACAGTACTTGTACTCGCACCGTTAACGCACCGCAAAAGCACCGTGCTGGTATAACACGTACTGAGTACACGCTTGTGTACTAATGCCGCTTATGTACTATGTAGTAACATGTAATACGCGGCGCGTTAAAAGCATAATATTTTGGTGTTAGGTTATCTTGTTAGGTGCATAGGGGCACGCTTGTTGCCTACTTCCGCGGACATAAGGGGCATTAGGCTGTAACACGTTATACGAGCGTGACGGGGTAAGGTTATTTGACGGAACGGAACGGAACGGAATGGGCGTGGCCAACGGCGCGTTATCTAAAAGGTAGCGGGGCCTGGTCGCGCCCATTCCGTTCCGTTCCGTCTCCTTTTACTACGTAATTGGATAAGCGTGTCGGCGCGTTATGAAAGTGCGTAGGCCAACGTAAACAGTTTTTTGTCTTTCAGGTCCACGCAAAAACAATCGTGATGGGCGCGCGACGAAACGAACAGCGAACAATTCGAGCAATCGGATTCGCAAATCACTTAAGGGCAATGGTGACAACACCGCGATCGGAACAGGATGTCTGGACAGAAGAAACAACCGAAAATTCGCGTTGCTACATACCCGATCACGATCAGTACAATGATCCAACTGCAGGCGAGCCCACCAGTGCGATAAATGTAGGGCAGCCATTCTTCGCTCTCGGCCAGCAGTGGGATCGCCTTGAAAAGTGCTAGGTGATGCTCAGCTTGTGCAGTTGCTTTGTTCGAACTGCTGATAAACTCGTGCAGTTCCGTGTCAAACGTGCGGATTTTCTTGAGGTCGTCTGCCTTGTGCCGAATGTACATCGCTTCTGTTGTACCCAGGGAGATGTTGAAATAGTTCTGTACGGTGATTTGGGCGCGACCATATAGAGTTGTGTTTCCAAACACGGCGGTTTCTCCATGGTCCAGGTGTAGAGAAAAGATTGGGCGTCACGAATTGGGCGTCACGACTACTACTACGATGGCATGGGTGGCTCGTCAAGCCGGATCGCCAGACTGCAGCCAAGCGACGTGGCAGAGAAACGGGCCCATGTCGCCGTTTACCTTCTCGTCGCGTCTAAATAAGTAATTCGATATTTTATGTGATATGTTGTTGCGTTTTTCAACGACTACGTACGCAAGTAATCCCAATGCTCGCGTATTTCGCCGTCGCCGTTCATTTCGTTGCGCGCCCATCACAAATCGTGACTCACGATCGTTTTGCGTGGACCTGAAAGACAAAAAACTGTTTACGTTGGCCTACGCACTTTCATAATGCGCCGACACGCTTATCCAATTACGTAGTAAAAGGAGACGGAACGGAACGGAATGGGCGCGACCAGGCCCCGCTACCTTTTAGATAACGCGCCGTTGGCCACGCCCATTCCGTTCCGTTCCGTTCCGTCAAATAACCTCACCCACCGCGCAACTGCTTTCATGCACCATCACATCTGCACAAAATTTGCATATGTACGTAGAATCTTTATATATTTGCATGTTCATCGCACGAACGTTTTACCAAATAGAGTAAATGTGTTGACGTTGTACTTTAGACCGTGTGCAAATAAGGGGAGGAACCTTAACACGCTTATTGGCTATTTAACGGCATTAGGCAACAAGTACACGCTTGCTGCCTTACATAGTACTACGTCCGCTGTACATCGCAGACGGGAGGGGACTCGTAGTGTACAGTGTACAGTGACCGTGTGCGCGTACGTACAATGTACAATGCCGAGTACCTATACCTGTATACACCTGTACGTGTATACGCGACAAAACAACAGCATAGTTTCCGCGTCCAGACGCAACCCACAAAAACGAAAGAATCACGGAAGCGGAGACGCAATCAGTATCGTTTAGTCGCGATCGCAATGGCACGCGGGCGTAAACGCACCTGCATAACTGTCGCATTGGGCCACGCGGGTGTCGGCAATGAAAATTTCCGCCGCAAGTTCACGCGACGCATTCTACGCGAAATCCCGCAATTATGAGGGAGAGGCCCCCTGATACCTGATACCACTATCTAGGGGTTTTACCCTCAAAATGCCGAGATTCCGCGTCGGCGCTGTCGCGTGAATTCGCGGCGGGATTCTTCGTTGCAGACACCCGCGTGCGGAAATGCGACAACTATCGAGGTGCGTTTAGGCCCGCGTGCCATTGCGACTGCGACTAAAGAATACTAATTGCGTATGCGTATGCGTGATTCGCTCGTTCTTGTAGTTTGCGTTTGGACGCGGAAGCTATATTGTTGTTTTGTCGCTCGCGCTTCCATTCAGGTTCCGTTACTTCCGTAGTATGCACACTACTACACTACTACACACACTAGTAAGTTAGTACGTACAGCATGGCTCCATAGGTCTCTGTCTCTGTTTGATAGGCTCAGGTCTCTGTACACAACGACAGTGTACTATGTACTGTGTACTATGTACTGTGTACTATGTACTGTGTACTATGTACTGTGTACTATGTACTGTGTACCACTACGTACTTTGTACAGTGGACGCAAGCGTGTACTTGTTGCCTAATTCGAATACGAATACTTGAGCGGCTCAAGCCGCTCAAGTACAAGATCAGGCGGGACCTGGACTGGCATCCGCGTCGACAGCAACGTGATCATGCCCGATCAATACTTCTACTGAGATCGATCCACACGAGCTGCCTGTAGAGCAGCAGCCTCTTCTTGCGTGAATTAATTACTAATTATTCATATAATTAAGTACCGACCCACCCTACACAGATGCGCTTAATTCGAACACGTTGTTGTACGTGTCCCTACTGTACGCTCATGTACACCTACACGTGCCTACAATACCTACATTTGCTGCCCGATAAAGCGTTCCCGTTCCCTGACGCGTTGACCCTTATGTACACATGTACGTATTCATATGTACACTGTACATACATGCATGTACACTATTCCATCCGGCCTAAGCCTTAGCCTAAGGCTTAAAACGTATTGAAATGGTTATGGTAAACGTGTTTTTGTACAGCAACGTTGGTGTGTGTGCCTCACTGGACAATTTTCAAAGGAGTTACCATAACCGTCAAATAAACGTTCAATTTCTTATAAAGCACTATTGCAGCAAAACCATGTACGATGTAACTTACCAGACGATTAAGCTTGCGACGTTCCGCGTAGGGTGTGAACGCGTTCATAAATGTTCAACGTTTCAGTCGTGCGCATATTAGAAAACGTTTCCGCGTCTGCACGTAAAACGGAACGCGGGCCTAAACGCACCTCGATAGTTGTCGCATTTCCGCACGCGGGTGTCTGCAACGAAGAATCCCGCCGCGAATTCACGCGACAGCGCCGACGCGGAATCTCGGCATTTTGAGGGTAAAACCCCTAGATACTCCACACACTCGCAGTCGGCAGCAGCCGGCGAGCCGACCGGCCGCGAGCGCACTCCTCCCACCAAACAAATCGCGTGGCACAAGAACCGCGCTGCCAGACGCGCACTGCGCCGTGCCGACTCGCACGAGCTATCGCTCTGAGTGCTTGAATCGAGCGAATCTCCCGTACGCGTCTACAAGAGTTTATGCGTTAGATAAACCACCACCATTAAATTGATCGACACATGACGCTCACGCTCGCAAACGCGTGACGGGTTCAAAGTCCTACTGTAAAACAGTTTTGTTTTAAACCGCCGAGCACTGCGCAACACGCGTATGTAAATCACACAAATAGAAACATGAATGTGTAACCTAGCACGAATATGTAAATAGCCAAAGGTAAACGCACCAGATTACCACGAACGAAACCTACTATACGAAAAAGCGGACCAACACGAGCGGCACGAGCTCGTCGGCCAAGAACGATCACTGCATGAAGAGGTGCTTCTGCTCGATCACGCATTCAACATTCGCAACATTCCTCGCTTGAATTGCTGCATAGGGCTTCAACCGTGGACAAGGCCGCATGATACTGGAATCCTTTCCAAGGTCGGGGGCGATTTGAACGCAGAGGTCGTCGTGTAGCGAGACGTTGTCGCCAACGATCGCCGTCGCCATGGTCCAGTGGGCGTCGCGGCATAGGTTCTCGCCGATGGCAAGTGCGCCGCGGTGCGCAGGCCACGTGCACGGCTCCACGGGCGGTCCGTGGCAGGACAAGACGTCGAGGAACTCGAGGCGCTCCAGGCTCTCTACAAAGCAGCGCAGCGAGCGGCTGCCATTTTGTTGACAGATTCGTCGGTGAGGCAACGCGACTGCGAGTTCCACTCCAAGACGGCGAAGTTCCGGTGCCGCGTGGCCCACGGCAAAGAAGGGGTCGCTACTGTCCCAACTGCCGATCAAGACCCCAACAGAAAGTGAGCGCAGCTTTGGAAGGCGCAGAGCATCGCGCCCAGAGGGAGGTGGCACGCACCAGAGAGCGAGTAGCATGAGGCGCTCGAGCGTGTGCGCCACTCCGCGCAACAGCTCGGCCGTGTAGACGACGCTGGCAGGAGGTTTGGGGCAGTTGAGGACGTTGCTCACCGCGGTGGTATTTTCGAGAATCAGTTGGACGAGTGACCAACAAGTAGGCTCAGCTGGAGACCTGGTAAGCATACGGACGGACAATACCTCGCAGTGGTTGGTAGGCCCCAGTGCTCCGTCCGGGCTCCGCCTAGGTCCGACGGCGTACATGTAGTAGTGCAAAGCCGAGCTCGTGACTTGCAGATGTGCCTGTGTGCTGGCTGTGAGTTGAGTTCTCATGACCACGTCCTCAACGAAGCCAGCCACCTGCGCAAGCAGCGAGAAAGGAGGACGGGGCAGCCAGGACCTGAACGGTATTTTGTTCTCTCTCGTAAGCATAGCAGCGCCACACACACACACACGCACGCACACACACACACACACGCACGCACGCGCACGCGCACGCACACGCATGGCTAGGTTATGAAATCATCTTTCTGGTGTCACCTAGCCATGTCTCGCACGTGACGTGATAAATAACTTAAACTGTGGGCGGGCGTTGCACTTAAGTCAATCTTTCCTGTTGCCTGTGGACATTTGTACTTTGCTTGTCGTGACACATTTGTACCCATGGTTCGCTTCGCTCGCTGTGCTTCGCTTTGGGCCTGCCATGTAATGTCGTACACCGTGCTTTAACGAATAAACAAACAAACAAACGCACACGCACGCCCAAAACCCACCTTTGAGACACAGCTTGCTGAGCGAAGTCCAAAACTTGTGCGGCCATCGGGTTCGACGCAAAAAGGGACGGTCCGCCATTTGGGCGTTCAATGATAAATACCGCTCTTTTGAGAGTGGGGCGAATACGACGCAGGCAGTTGAGAGCGAACGGGAAAGTTTTGTCCATCGTCCCATTATTACCATCACCCCAACGCTCAGTTCTGCGCGATGCCAAATCTCTCGCTGACACGAGGGTGGTAGTCATACCCTGAACGGCAGCTCTGACCGTTGTCCGACACACTGACACACGACTGAACTAGGAAAACCTATGCAAGTACCGACAAAACCAAAAACCGATATGCTGTTACTGCATCCGCAATTGACGGTCACACTGCTTGTACTGATAAAGTCCAAGTGCGCAGCATTGGCACATGACAGGATTACTGTATGCACATTTGCAGTGAATCGGATGTCGGCCATCCTGCCACTCCCTGCTTTAAGAATGGGTAAGTTGCTCGCCTGTGAAGTGAAGGTGAATGCTAAGTAGAAAGCGTCGATGCAGACGTCGTCGGCAGGAAAGAGGCGGCGCAGTTGCCGGCTGCTGAGACGACAGCGGCCGACATCGGGCAAGCGGAGCTGCGCGGCTACCTCGCCACGAATGATAGTCTTCGGGGTTGTATGTGAAAGTGCTCGCTTACGCTTCGGCAAAGCCAACCAATCCACATGCACATGAAAGTGGTAGCGTCTGTGAAACAACATATCGTAAAGTGTAAACCCTATTTAGCTCGCGCCGCCGACGCGGATTTGAGAATAGCCTCCTCCTTCAATCCGAATGAAAATTGTTTACGGTATACGCAACCACAATACATACCGTAAATCCTCTAATAGTGCCCCCGGGTAAGGCAAGGTTGAAAGTATAGTGCCCCCTCCAATAGTGCTCCCGGGGGTATGCCATCTGCCCTTTTATGGGCAAGAATAAAGTGGTAGGTACATATATATCGCGTATACACACTACTGCTAACCAATAATACCGTAGACCCTATAATTAGCCCCCCGTGGGCTAATTATTTCGTTCGAGCTCTAGGAGGGTTTATAATTACTAGAGGCGCATGCGGCCTTTGGCTGCCACGTGTACGTTAAGGCACGCAACACATGATTTAGCGTATATACGTGACATTAATCATACGTGTCCCCGGGGCTGGAAGAGTGGGGGGGGGGGAAAACGGCCGAATTTGGGGGGGGGGGGGGTGTCTGGAGCAAAAAAGTGGGGGGGTAGCCAGCCATTTTTTGAGTTATAATGGTACTTTTTGGTCAAAAATGGGTAAAAATAGGGTCAAATACAGGGTGAAAATCCCTTGGGAAAATTCTGGGGGGAGGGTTGGGGGGGGGGGGGTTTGGGGAGTAGTTGGAAAAATTTGGGGGGTGGCACCCCCCCCCCCCCCCCAAACCCCCCCCCCCCCAGTTACAGGTATGACGTTAATGCCCATGATCGTCGCAGCTTCATTTTATTTATCAGGAATGGCATGCACCACATTGACAATTGGTTGCAGGAAATTTGTGCACCAAATTCACTGCTGCTCTGTTGGTCGCGATGGGCGTTCACCCCGTTAACAGTTGGTAGCGCCAAACTTGCTGCTGCTCTGTTGATCGCGAATTCGCGATGGGCGTTCACCTCGTTGACAGTTGGGGCGCCAAATTTACCGCTGCTGTGTTGATCGAGATGAGCGTTCACCCCGTTGACAGTTGGTAGCGCTAAATTTACTGCTGCTGTGTTGATCGCGATGAGCGTTCACCCCGTTGACAGTTGGTAGCGCCAAATTTGCTGTTGCTCTGTTGATCGCGATGAGCGTTCACCCCATTGACAGTTGGGAGCGCCAAATTTGCTGCTGCTCTGTTGATCGCGAATTCGCGATGGGCGTTCACCTCGTTGACAGTTGGTGGCTCCAAATTTACTGCTGTTTCTGTTGATTGCGAATTCGCGATGGGCGTTCACCTCGTTGACAGTTGGTGGCACAAAATTTGCTGCTGCTCTGTTGATCGTGAATTTGCGATGGGCATTCACCTCGTTGACAGTTGGTGGCGCCAAATTCACTCCTGCTCTGTTGATCGCGATGGGCACTCACCAAGTTGGGCAGAATACAATGTGTCACACATACAGTATGCATTTGCATAATTATGCGGGAACATGCACAAATGACTCGTGATGTCAAGATGAGTCATTTGATATGCAATTCATCCATGTCTTAGATAGCGTTGGAGCTCAGACAGCTAACCGACTTCTGGACCGTGCAATTGATGGAGTCTCGTGCATCGACGACAATGACATGAGTAGCAATCTCACCAAGTTTGGTCCAAAAGGGATGCTCGCAGCGGGCACAATTGAGCTTTTCCCCTCACGAAATTTCGCAAAAAACGTCCCTCTTGAAAGTGACATAACTGTCGCTTACGTTAATGAATTTTACTGAAATTTTAGGACAACAAAATGCAAACCATCACTCCAAAATTAAGCCCAAAATAACAATCACAGCACAAGTTATATGCCGAACAACTTGGGACATATAAAAAACTCCTGTATTAACGGTAAGTCAACCATGAAAAGAGAATAAGGTGGTCAAAATCACCGAACAAGCTCGCTTCAAAAAGCACTTCACTTGAATTTGTTGCCATTCATTCGAAATTTCGGTGTTTCGGCAGGAATTGGACGGTGTTTGACTTCCTGGATTTCTTTAGCAGTGCCGATTCCTTTGGAATCGGTGAAATCGCAATCGCAATAACGGGGCGGTGAAATCGAAATCAAAGATACGACGCCCTGTTATTGCGATTGCGATTTAGCCGATTCCCAAAGGAATCGGCACTGCTAAAGAAATCCAGGAAGTCGAACCATCCAATTCCTGCCGAAACACGAAATTTCGAATGAATGGCGACCGGACTAAAATGAAGTGCTTTTTGAAGCGAGCTTGGTTCGCTAAACTAACCACCTTATTCTCTTTTTTCATGGTTGACTTACATTTTAATACAGGACTTTTTTATGCCCAACTTGTCGGCTTGAGACTGTGAGTAGGTCTTTTCGGCTGAAATTTGGAGTGAAGGTTTGCATTACTGTCCCTAAAACTACATAAAATTCATTAACGTAAGCGACAGTTATGTCACTTTCAATAGGTTTTTTTTTTGCCGAAATTTTCGTGAAGGGAAAACCTCAATTGTGCCCGCTGCGAGCATCCCTTCCTTTTTTTAATTGGTGAGATTGCTCCTGCATGTCGTTGTCGTCGATGCACGAGACTCCATCGATTCCACACCCCAGAAGTCGGTTAGCTGTCTGAGCTCCAACGCTATCTAAGACATCGATGAATTGCATATCGAAAGAAACATCTTGACATCACCAAAAAAAAGCGCCCGTCCCCACATAATTATGCAAATGCATACTGTATGTGTGACACATTGTATTCTGCCCAACTTGGTAGAGTGCCCATCGCGATCGGCAGAGCGGGGAGTGAATTTGCAAGCACCTACGGTAGATCAACGAGGTGAATGCCCATCGAAAAAAAGCGACCGACGGAGCGGCCACGAATTTTGTGCCACCGATTGTCAACAGAGGTGAAAACACATCGCGAATTCGCAATCCGACGGAAACGGGCGGTGGATCCGGAGCCACCGAGTCTCAAGGAGGTGGACGAACATCGCGAATTCGCGATCAACAGAGCAGCAGCAAATTTGGCGCTCCAAAAGGTCCGACGCGGTGAACGCTCAGTCGCGATCAACAAAGCACAAAAAAATTCGGCGCTACCAATTGTGCCAACTCGGTGAACGCTAGTCGCGACCCCCGGGGCAGCGGTGAATTTAGCGCTCCCGACTGTCAAGGCGGTGAACGCTCATCTCGATCAACACAGCAGCGGCGGAGTCCCGGCGCCGAGAGTGTCAACGAGGTGAACGCCCATCGCGAATTCCGCGATCGACAGAGACGGCGGCCGTGACGCTCCGACTGTTAACAGGGTGAACGCCCGGTGCGGACCAACGAATTTGGTGCGCGATTTTCCTGCAACCGATTGTCAATGTGGTGCATGCCGTCCCCTGATAAATAAAAATGAAGCTGCCGACGATCATGGGCATTAACGTCATACCTGTAACTGGGGGGGGGGGGGTTTGGGGGGGGGGGGTACGGCACAATTATGCCAACTACTCCCCAAACCCCCCCCCCCCAACCCTCCCCCCCAGAATTTTCCCAAGGGATTTTCACCCTGTATTTGACCCTATTTTTACCCATTTTTGACCAAAAAATTCCGTCTGAGCTCAAAATGGCTGGCTACCACTTTTTTTGCTCCAGACACCCCCCCCCCGAATTCGGCCGTTTAC
This sequence comes from Paralinhomoeus sp. GSCO2_6, assembly GCA_030248085.1. Taxonomy (NCBI): domain Eukaryota; kingdom Metazoa; phylum Nematoda; class Chromadorea; order Monhysterida; family Linhomoeidae; genus Paralinhomoeus; species Paralinhomoeus sp. GSCO2_6. Next base: position 202,505 of record JASAMY010003867.1, read on the forward strand.
CCCCCCCCCCCACTCTTCCAGACCCGGTTACAGGTATGATTAATGTCACGTATATACGCTAAATCATGTGTTGCGTGCCTTAACGTACACGTGAAAGCCAAAGGCCGCATGCGCCTCCTAGTAATTCTGTTAAAGCCTCCCTTAACTCTCAAACGGGAATAATTACACCCACAGACGGATAAGTGTCAGGGTCTACGGTATTAGCTGGTTTGGCACTACATATATATACGCGATATATATGTACCTACCACTTTATTCTTCCCCATAAAAGGGCAGATCTTTTAAAAAAAGGAGAAAAAAAAACGGGGCGCCTCATACTTTCAATTTTACCTTACCCGCCGGCACTATTCCTGGAGTTACGGTATGTATTGTGGTTTTTTCTGCCTTAGACAATTTTCATTCGGATTCACACAGACCAGGCTATTCTCAAATACTCATCGGCGGCGCAAGATCGGGTTTATTCTTTCCAATATTTTGTTTCACAGACGCTACCGTTTTCATGTGCGGGTGGATTGGTTCGTTTTACCGAAGCGTAAGCGAGGGTTTTCTTAAGCGACCTTTTTTTCTGTCATTCGTGCAAAAAAAGCCGCGCAGCTCCGCCTGCCCGATGTCGGCCGCTGTCCTCTCAGCAGCCGGCTAGTGCGCCGCCTCTTTCCTGCCGAAAATATTTAAATCAACACTTTCTATTTAGCATTCACCTTCACTTCACAGGCGAGAGACTTACCCATTCTTAAAGCGGGGAGTGGCAGGATGGCCGACATCCGATTCACTGCAAATGTGCATACGGTGGGCCTCCTCATGTGCCAATGCTGCGCACTTGGAACTATATCATTACAAGCAGTGTGACCGTCAATTGCGGGTCAAGTTGACATCATATCGGTTTTTGGTTTTGTCAGTTCCCCCGTGGGTTTTCCTAGTTACGTCGTGTGTCCACGTGTCGGACAACGATTTAGGACTCCCGTTTTCGATCTCGCTCCCCACCCTCGCGTGTCCGGCGAGAAGATTTGGCATCGCGCAGAACTGAGCATTTCGGTGAGAGATGAGTGGGACGATGGCGGAGACTTTCCCGTTCGCTCGGGAGTGCCTGCGTCACTCTGCGAAAGAGCGGTATTTATCATTGAACTACCAAATGGCGGACAGTCCCCCTTTTGCGTCAAACCCGATGGCCGCACAGCCCCCGGGCGGGGCTCGGCAAAAAAAGTATGGGAGGTGGGGTTTGGGCGTGCGTGTGCGTTTGTTTGTTTGTTTTTTCGTTAGAGCACGGTGTACGACATTACATGGCAGGGCCCCCCCGAGGCGCCGCGATCGAAGCAAACAGTGGGGCTGCGAATGTGCTCCGCGGCAAGCGGAGCTCAGATGGCCACGGGCCCCGGGCGGGGCTAACTCGGTCGCGCCGCCCCCCCGCGGGTTTACACATTTATCACGTCACGTGCGAGACATGGCTAGCTGACGCCCAGAAAGATGATTTCATAACCTAGCCAGCTGTGTGCGTGCGCGTGCGCGTGCGTGCGTGTGTGTGTGTGTGTGCGTGCGTGTGTGTGTGTGTGCGCGCTCCTATCCCTACGGGAGAGAACAAAAGACCGTCCGCGTCCTGGCTGCCCCGTTTCTCCGCTGCTTCAGCAGGGTGGCTGCACTCACAAGTTGAGGACGTGGTCATGAGACTCTCGAGACTGCACAGCCAGCACACAGGCCCGTGTCCGAGTCACCGAGCTCGGCTTTACAGCTTCTACATGTACGCCGTCGGACCTAGGCGGAGCCCCGGACGGAGCGCTGGGGCCTACCAACCACTGCGAGGTATCCTCCGTCCGTATGTTTACCAGGTCTCCCAGCTGACCCTCAAGCTGATCCACCGCCCAACTTGGCCTCTCTAAAGTGCCACCACAGGCGTGAGCCTCGTCTCTCCAACTTGCCCCGAACCTCCTCCCCCCTTCGCCTACACGGCCGAGCTGTTGCGCGGAGTGGCGCCGCGCGCTGCGACCGCCTCATGCTACTCGCTCTCTGGTGCGTGCCACCCCCCTGGGCGCGATGTCCTGCGCCTTCCGAAGCTGTTCTAGCGTCTTGTTGGGGTCTTGATCAGCAGGTTGGGACAGTAGCGACCCCTTCTTTGCCGTGGGCAGGCGGCACCGGAACTTCGCCGTCTTCTTGGAGTGGAAGGTCGCCGGTCGGTTTGCCTCACCGACGAACTCTGTCAAAATGGCAGCCGCTCGCTGCGCTGCTTCCTCAAGAGCCTGGAGCGCCTAGAGCGCCTCAACGTCTTGTCCTGCCACGGACCGCCCGTGGAGCCCGTACACGTGGCCTGCGCGGCGCGGTTTTTTTTTTTTCGGCGAGAACCTATGCCGCAACGCCCCGGCTGGAGCCGTGGCGACGGCGATCGTTGGCGACAACGTCTCGCTACACGACGAGCCTCTGCGTTCCAATCGCGCCCCGACCTTGGAAAGGATTTGCCCAGTATCATGCGGCCTTGTCCAGCAGGTTGAAGCCCTATGCAGTTGTTGCGAGAGCGAGGAATGTTGCCGAATGTTGAATAGTGAGGGTGCGAAAGGACCTCTTCATGCAGTGATCGTTCTTGGCCCCCAACGATATGGTGCGGCTCGTGTAATTTGCCCGCTTTTTGGTTTCGTAGATTTCGTTCGTGGTAATTACTGGTGCGTTTACCTTTGGCGTTGTACCGTGTCGTGCTAGGTTACACATTCATGTTTCTATTTGTGTGCATTTACATACGCGTGTTGCGCAGTGCTCGGCGGTTTAAAAAAAACAAAACTGTTTTACAGTAGGACTTTGAACCCGTCCCGCGTTTGCGACCAAACCCGTCATGTGTCGATCGATTTAATGGTGGTGGTTCTGCTTAACGCATAAACTCTTGCTGCAACGCCGTCCGGGGGATTCGGTTGCGACCCGGGCGCTCCAGAGCCGATAGCTCCGTCCGGGTCGGGGCACGGGCGCCGTGCGCGGAGCGCAGCACGGTTCCTTCCTGCCACGCGATTTGTTTGGTGGGAGGAGTGCGCGCGCGGCCGCTCGGCTCGCGCACTGCTGCCAACTGCGAGCCTGTGGAGTATCTAGGGGTTTTACCCTCCGAAATGCCGAGTTTCCACGTCGGCGCTGTCGCGTGAATTCGCGGCGGGATTCTTCGTTGCAGACACCCGCGTGCGGAAATGCGACAACTATCGAGGTGCGTTTTGGTTTCCACGTTTTCGGTTTCCATCCAGACGCGGAGACTATTTTTTTATTGCGCACGACTGGAAAACGTTGAACATTTATGGAACGCGTTCCCGCCCTACGCGGAACGTCGCTAAGGCAAATCGTCTGGTAAGCTACATCGTACATGGTTTTGCTGAATAGTGCTTTATAAGAAATTGAACTTTTATTTGACGGTTATGGTAACTCTTGAAAATTGTCCAGTGAGGCACACACACCAACGTCGCTGTACAAAAAAACACGTTTACCATAACCATTTCAATACGTTTTAAGCCTTAGGCTAAGGCTTAGGCCGGATGGAGAAAATAGTGTACATGCATGTATGTACAGTGTACATATGAATACGTACATGTGTACATAAGGGTCAACGCGTCAGGGAACGGAAACTACTTATCGGGCAGCAAATGTAGGTATTGTAGGCACGTGTAGGTGTACATGAGCGTACAGTAGGGACACGTACAACAACGTGTTCAAAATTAAGCGCATCTGTGTGGGCGGGTCGGTACTTAATTATATGAATAATTAGTAATTAATTCACGCAAGAAGAGGCTGCTGCTCTACAGGCAGCTCGTGTGGATCGACTCAGTAAAAGTATTGATCGGGCATGATCACGCGGCTGTCGAAACTGCGATCAGTCCAGGTCCCGCCTGATCTTTACTTGAGCGGTTCGAGCCGCTCAATTATTCGTATTCGAATTAGGCAACAAGTACACGCTTGCGTCCATTGTACAAAGTACGTAAGTGGTACACAGTACATAGTACACAGTACATAGTACACAGTACATAGTACACAGTACATAGTACACAGTACATAGTACACTGTCGTTGTGTACAGAGAACTGAGCCTATCAAACAGAGACACAGACCTATGGAGCCATGCTGTACGTACTAACTTACTAGTGTGTGTAGTAGTGTAGTAGTGTGCATACTACGGAAGTAACGGAACCTGAATGGAAGCGCGAGCGACAAAACAACAATATAGCTTCCGCGTCCAAACACAAACTACAAGACGAGCGAATCACGCATACGCATACGCAATTTGAGTATCCTTTAGTCGCAGTCGCAATGGCACGCGGGCCTAAACGCACCTCGATAGTTGTCGCATTTCCGGACGCGGGTGTCCGACAACCAAGAATCCCGCCGCGAATTCACGCGACAGCGCCGACGCGGAATCGGGGTTTTTTGAGGGGTAAAACTCGCAGATAGTGGGATCAGGTATCAGGGGGCCTCTCCCTCATAATGGCGGGATTTCGCGTAGAATGCGTCGCGTGAACTGCGGCGGAAATTTTCATTGCCGACACCCGCGTGGCCCAATGCGACAGTTATGCAGGTGCGTCTACGCCCGCGTGCCATTGCGATCGCGACTAAACGATACTGATTGCGTCTCCGCTTCGGTGATTCTTTCGTTTTTGTGGGTTGCGTCTGGACGCGGAAACTATGCTGTTGTTTCCTGTCGCGTATACACGTACAGGTGTATACAGGTATAGGTACTCGGTAGGTGTACATTGTACGTACGCGCACACGGTCACTGTACACTGTACACTACGAGTCCCCTCCCCGTGTGCGATGTACAGCGGACGTAGTACTATTAAGGCAGCAAGCGTGTACTTGTTGCCTAATGCCGTTAGATAGCCAATAAGCGTGTTAAGGTTCCTCCCCTTATTTGCACACGGTCTAAAGTACAACGTCAACACATTTACTCTATTTGGTAAAACGTTCGTCGATGAACATGCAAATATATAAAGATTCTACGTACATATGCAAATTTTGTGCAGATGTGATGGTGCATGAAAGCAGTTGCGCGGTGGGTGAGGTTATTTGACGGAGCGGAACGGAACGGAATGGGCGTGGCCAACGGCGCGTTATCTAAAAGGTAGCGGGGCCTGGTCGCGCCCATTCCGTTCCGTTCCGTCTCCTTTTACTACGTAATTGGATAAGCGTGTCGGCGCATTATGAAAGTGCGTAGGCCAACGTAAACAGTTTTTTGTCTTTCAGGTCCACGAAAAACGATCGTGAGTCACGATTTGTGATGGGCGCGCAACGAAATGAACGGCGACGGCGAAATACGCGAGCATTGGGATTACTTGCGTACGTAGTCGTTGAAAAACGCAACAACATATCACATAAAATATCGAATTACTTATTTAGACGCGACGAGAAGGTAAACGGCGACATGGGCCCGTTTCTCTGCCACGTCGCTTGGCTGCAGTCTGGCGATCCGGCTTGACGAGCCACCCATGCCATCGTAGTAGTAGTCGTGACGCCCAATTCGTGACGCCCAATCTTTTCTCTACACCTGGACCATGGAGAAACCGCCGTGTTTGGAAACACAACTATATGGTCGCGCCCAAATCACCGTACAGAACTATTTCAACATCTCCCTGGGTACAACAGAAGCGATGTACATTCGGCACAAAGCAGACGACCTCAAGAAAATCCGCACGTTTGACACGGAACTGCACGAGTTTATCAGCAGTTCGAACAAAGCAACTGCACAAGCTGAGCATCACCTAGCACTTTTCAAGGCGATCCCACTGCTGGCCGAGAGCGAAGAATGGCTGCCCTACATTTATCGCACTGGTGGGCTCGCCTGCAGCTGGATCATTGTACTGATCGTGATCGGGTATGTAGCGAACGCGAATTTTCGGTTGTTTCTTCTGTCCAGACATCCTGTTCCGATCGCGGTGTTGTCACCATTGCCCTTAAGTGATTTGCGAATCCGATTGCTCGAATTGTTCGCTGTTCGTTTCGTCGCGCGCCCATCACGATTGTTTTTGCGTGGACCTGAAAGACAAAAAACTGTTTACGTTGGCCTACGCACCTTCATAACGCGCCGACACGCTTATCCAATTACGTAGTAAAAGGAGACGGAACGGAACCGGAATGGGCGCGACCAGGCCCCGCTACCTTTTTAGATAACGCGCCGTTGGCAACGCCCATTCCGTTCCGTTTCCGTTCCGTCAAATAACCTTACCCCGTCACGCTCGTATAACGTGTTACAGCCTAATGCCCCTTATGTCCGCGGAAGTAGGCAACAAGCGTGCCCCTATGCACCTAACAAGATAACCTAACACCAAAATATTATGCTTTTAACGCGCCGCGTATTACATGTTACTACATAGTACATAAGCGGCATTAGTACACAAGCGTGTACTCAGTACGTGTTATACCAGCACGGTGCTTTTGCGGTGCGTTAACGGTGAGAGTACAAGTACTGTAGCAACAAATTCAAACGCGAGTACGAGTAACGCAACGCGAGCAAATCGCACGGTTCATCTTCCGCAAGAATGCGCAAGCATGCACGCACCGCACGCACGCACGCACCGCACCGCACGACCTGTATTTTTTCATCTGCGCGCGAATGCGCGTGAGCGTGACACGCGGGCAGGCGCCGCTTTTTTTTTGTTTTTTGCGGCGTCCGTCAAAGATTCGGCGGGTGGGTGCACGGCGGGGGGGGGGGGGGGGCCCCCCAGGGCACAAAGCGCCCATCATCGCCATCGTCTGTCCCGTCAAAGGTCGGCGTTCCCGTCGCCGTCTAGCGACGACCGGTTTATTACTTCGAAGGAAAAGAGGGCCGCTGCGGCGTCTGAAAAAAGCCACTTTGTGTCTGCCAGCCTGCGGGTGTCGACAGTCCCGTGTCTGTACGTCGTCTTGTCTCTTGCCTTCGGTTCGGCAGTCAGTGGACCTGTCGAGCGCTCGCTACTGCAATGGCAACCAACAACAGGCCGTCCTTCTCGATAGAAGACATTCTGTCCGAAAGGTTGTGGCATGCTGTTGACGCTGTTGACGATGGTGGACAGCCGCCGTTTTTTAGGTCGACAAGGACGAGGACGAACTTGCAGCAGGACGACGAGCTCAAGGTCCTCGCCTGTCACACGCAGATCGGCGCCGACACTGCCGACTTCCAGAGGATGCAGTACGTGTGGAGAGGGCGCGAGGCCGACGGTACGCTTGCACCTCTGCCGATGTCCACCACAAGAAAACGCCTCGCTTTTGTGGGCGCAGGCACGTACATCATTGACCTGACGTGGAGAAGCTGATGCTGGCCGCGCGGGCCACTGCGGCCGTCGCACCGCTGCTTCCTCAAGCGCCTCAGATGCAGCGGCTCATGATGGCATCGACAACAACGTCATCATGCCCGATTTGTACTTTTACCGCAATCACGACGATCAGCCTGGGCGACCTGGGCTGGCATCCGCGTCGACAACAACGTGATCATGCCCGATCGGTACTTCTACCGCGATCACGACGATCCGTTCGTTGCCGGCGGTTGGTTCGGATGACAATATCATCATCATCATCGCACTACACAGTCGGGTGCGCGCGCTCTCCCCCGGTGCTTACACACGCACGTACGTACCGTACACGGCTGCAGTAAGTACGTACACACCCTTAGTCAGTCAGTCAGTCAGGCAGGTCAGTCGCGTCTCGAAATTGGGTCAGTGGTGACTCGCGCCTGCCTTCGTCGTCGCCGCTCTATGCACTGCACTGTGGGCGTGGCCACACCTACGTCTCAGCAGCGCCAGCCGCTTGCTGATTGGTGCGCGCGTGTGTGAGCGCGCAACGACTAACGCACAGACGACGCTGCTGCAGGCAACAGCCTCAACAGCTGCTGCGTACATACATACATAGTTGGTGTACCGTACCCTACTGTACCGTACCCTGTTCATGTCGCGCGGGCGGTCTAAAAAATTTCTGTCGGCGTGACCTGCTGTCGCGTGAAAACTTCAGAGCGTTTTTGAACCTGTGTAAATTAAAACATTTTTCCGCGTCCGCGTGAAAAGGGGCACGCGGGCGTAAACGCACCTGCATAACTGTCGCGTCGGGCCACGCGGGTGTCGGCAATGAAAATTTCCGCCGCAAGTTCACGCGACGCATTCTACGCGAAATCCCGCAATTATGAGGGAGAGGCCCCCTGATAGTCGCGTGAAAACTACAGAGCGTTTTTGAACTGTGTGTAATTAAAACATGTTTCCGCGTCCGCGTGAAAAAGGGCACGCGGGCGTAAACGCACCTGCATAACTGTCGCGTTGGGCCACGCGGGTGTCGGCAATGGAAATTTTCCGCCGCAAGTTCACGCGACGCATTCTACGCGAAATCCCCCCGCAATTATGAGGGAGAGGCCCCCTGAGGGCGAGGCAGACGACTGCGCGGCGACCCACACGAGCATCGGCCTGCAGGCCTGCGACTCAGAGAGGCGTCGGCGGGAGAGGCCAGCGGCCAGCAGCAGCGCAGTCGCAGCAGCGGCCCCACCGGCACGTCGTCGGGCCGCAGTCCGCCTTTGCGTCGCGGGTCGCCGCGTCGCCGGTCGCCGCGCCGCCGTCGCGCGTCACCGCCCACGCTGCGCCGTCGCCGGCCGCCAGCTCTGGGCGCCGCCAAGCCGCGATCGGGCGGCTACTCGCTCGGAGAAGAAGAGGAGGAAGAGGCGCAGCGGCGCCGCGAGGAAACGCCCCAGCGCGACGACGACGACCGCAGTCGCAGCAGCGGCCGCGCCGACGCGTCGTCGGACCGCAGCCCGCCCTTGCGTCGCCGGCCGCCGCGTCGCGGCGCGCCACCGTCGCGCGGTTTCAAGGAGTCATCACCGGCCGCTTTCCTACCTCCGGACGAGGAGGAGCAGCTGGTTCGACCTATAACCTCGGACGACATCATTGACTTCGTCCTCAAACGTTCCTTGAACGTGGATGGTCCGTCGACGCACCTGAAGCAGCCAATCCGCCACGATCCGTGGCTGGAACTACGCGAGCTGAAGGAGCGAGACGACGTATACGGCTACGACGAGACATGGGTATGGATGCATGTGGATGAGCGCCAACGCCAACGCAGTGTGCTGCGCGTTGCAGAATAACACGGTCGCGGCTCCGGGCGCCGTGGGTCACGACCGCGACGACGCGACCCCGCAGCAGCTGTCGTCGCAGCGAGTCAGCTGGGCGTCGATCAAAAAGGATTTCACTTTCACGTGCACAACCCCATGCGAACCGTCAGCCTTCGAAAAGTCGCCGCTCTAACCCTCGGCTGATCGACCTCGCTGATCGATCCTCGCTCATCGATACAAAACCGAATGTACCAGTCTGACTGGCAGAGGAAAAGGAAAACTCGTACTTGCGTATGCGATATCTGTTACGCCGTATCGCTACTAAGAGGAATCCTTTTGGCAGTAGTAATTAGTCTGTCTCAGGTTTGCAAAACCCTAGGACACGACACAGTCCCTGCTCCTCCTCCTCCTGTTGATGTGTCAAACCTGGAAAACCGATGGTGGTGCCACGAAGCGATTTTTAGACGATGTCCATAAACATTATATGCTTTAGACGACAACGAGAGAGGATGTAATTATGGGGAGGGGAATGAAGAAATCTGATGTCCTCTAGAGAGAGAGAAGTACGGATAAGGGGCTAATTATACGGTACGCCTCCAATATTCACAAAACTCACAACTTCGAGTACGGAATACATACATTACAAATTCGAATTTCAATATAAGATGTTCGTCTCCCCAGTTATGGCAATTACAGCTGGGTCCCCATTTCCATTTGGGTCCCCATTTGGGTTACAGCTGATTACTGTAGAACTAAATGCGAAACGTTATTTGCATGTCTACTCTTTTGAAGTTTGGAATGTGTTTCCGGTTCAGTGGCCCGATAGCAACTTGCGACGCTCGCGCACTTGACTAGTGGAAATGACAAGCATCAGTGTCATAAACTTATAATGCATGGCGCAGTGAACATTGATTCCGTTGTTTTTAATAAAACCAAATCTGGTATCGAATATTAGAAAAAGAATGCAGGACGGAGAAAGTAGGCGGCGAGCGCAGGTCGCAGCGCAAGCGCAGCGACAAGCAGAATAAAGACGGCGTCGTTCGCCCTGGCGTCGGACGAGCCCAGCAGAAGAAGTCGGAGGGAACGGTGCGCGAGCTCGAGCGCTTCAATCGGCGGTCGAGGAGTTGGGCTCGCGCGTCGGCCTGGCGAACAGCGGCCGGCGGCGCCTCGTCGACGCCCTCATCCTGGAGAAGGCGCGAAAGGAGGCCAACCCTGGCGGCGAGTCGGTCGTCGCTCTTTCGCGAAGGCGACATTGGGGTCCTCGCCAGCAGCCGGCAGAGAAGTTCGGCGATCAAGAAGAGGAGGGAGGCGTCGTCGAGATGGGCGGGCGGCGAGAGCCTCGACTGCGAGCCTTGCGGCGACGGCGAACCGAGCGAGAGGGCGAGGCGAGAGAAGCAAGCGTGTACTGGGAGGCGAGCGGCGGCGTGGAGAGGCGTCTGCGCCGAGGGTCCCCCCACACCTCCTCGAGCCCAGCCGCACCGGCGTTCAATGAGCCCGCTCCGCCGTCGCCTGTCGCCGCCTCGGCGGTCGCGGCGTCGCACGCGGACTCCGCAGCGCGGCGCGCCGCTCCGCGAGCCGGCCGCAGCGACCCGTGGGGGACGAAGAGGAGGCCCAGCTGCTCCACTCGGCCCAAGGAGAGCCTCCGCGACGACGAGGACCTGGTGGTCCGTCCCGTGCGTCGACGACATCATGACATACGTCCTCAGTCTCGGCCGCCTGGACCGTCGCTATAGCGACCGCCAATTCCGCGCCCGCTCGGCAGCAGCACGACCCCTGGCTAGAACCTGCGCGTGCTGCAGCAGCGCGACGACATCTACGGCTACGACGAGACATGGGTATGGATGCATGTGGATGAGCGCCAACGCCAACGCAGTGTGCTGCGCGTTGCAGAATAACACGGTCCTGACGCTGGGCGCCGCCCTTCGCGCCCGACCGGGCGACGAGCCACCCCGCAGCAGCTGTCGCAACGCGCCAGCGTGGGCTAGCAGGGCCAAAGAATTCACCCACAGTATCCAGAATCCACGGCAAACTGTCAGTCTGAGGTTTCTGAAGGTCTCGCAACTACCAGAAGTGGACGCTGACAACGCGGCGCAAGGCGAGCAAGCGGCCAACGTCGGCGCCCAAGTCAACAACATCGGCTGAGCACACGACCCTCCGAGTATACAAGTGTGATCAAAAAGAATCGCTGCGCAGACGCGTATTGCTGAGACGCGCAGACACGTAACGTGTCGAATACAAATGACTCGATCTGAAGCAGGAAACTACTCACTAAGCGGAATTTAGTTCGTGAGCCCTTGGCATAACTCACTTTTTCAATTTCAATCGACAACACAGGCTGCATGTGCAATCAGAGAGCGCTGCGAGCTGTCTTGCAATTCTGTTCTTATGCAACGCTTTTGAACTAGACTTGTCAGTAACATCATGTTACTAACATGTAACTACTGGTTAAGCGTTACAATAACTAGAGTTGTTTTTGCAACGGCCACCTGTACGTACTCAGATGATTGGCTGTGATTGCTCTGTGTAACTCATCCCTGTGAACCTCTATGCCCTGTCCGATTGATGATTCGAAGTATGTGAGCGTTTGTGTTTGCTGCTCAGCGATAAGAATGAGAAAGGTAAGAACGGTAAGAACCGTACACTGTACGCGTCTTTGTGTAGCTTTCAAAAAAAAAGTGATGAAATGCAACAACCAAAACGACGCACCCAAGACGTTGTACTGAAAAAAAGTAACTGTCTCACCAGCGAGCGCGTAGCTAACTAGTGGAAGTGGCACGACCGAATTACCGAGGTGCGGAAGGGTCGGAGAGCAGACGCCCAATTGTCGAGATTGATCGATTAGCGGCGGCTGGATCAGCGGCTTCGAGCTCTGCGGGCGGCGACGAGACGACGCTCATTGTAAAGCAAAGGGAGGCCTCATCAAGCAACGGCCTGGCGCTCGCGCTGACCCTTTGGCGTCCGCGGCGGCAGACACAAAGGTCACACTGCTTGTCTGCCCCCCCCCCACTCCACCCAAGCAGCGGCCATCACTTCAAACGTGCCGCTGCCAAATGGACCGCCCGCTTCACAGCCGCCAGTTCGGCTTTCGGGTCAACGGACCATGTTTACTAGAGCTCAGAGCAGTACACAAAACGCGATCAGCATTTTCGCCTAGCAGACTTGACGTGTAGGCTTTTGATCGTACCGCTTTTGCGGAAGTGGCGAGGACACTGCGAATGAAGTCATCAGTCAGTGTGAACGGTTTTCGATCGACTAGGCGATTATTGCACATATAAATGCATATGAAGTAGGGTGCTTTTCTTCGTACATACATACGGGCAGACCTCTTCCACACCGCGAGCAAGTCTCTCAAGGTTATGGCGCTGCGCATTGCAGTAATCGACCAAAGCTTGGCATGACACAGTTTTTACGCGCACTCAGTGACTATGGTTGGCGTTTGTCGCATGCCATTTCAGTTTCAATACGCGTAGAAGAGGTCGTTGGCGGATTGGCCCTGCTGTTGGTCAGCGGTCTGGTGTGGGCACATGTCGAGCATCTGAAATGTACGGTAGATTATTCGCTCAACATTTACTGTTCTGCTTTTCTCCACGTCTCCGCACCGACCGAGCAGAATCGCTCGTCCCGCAGATAGTTCACAGCCAAGTTGAGGAACTCAACTCCATACTGCTCGACGACGGTGTCACACTGAAACAGGTTGGCTCGTCAGGGGCAATATCAGTTATATGTACAGTTTCGCTGGTGGGGGGTCTCTCACCTGTTGAGCCCAGCTTTGCGGCAAGGACGTGCAGTAGGCTTGTCGGACCCAGTGAATGATGTCTTCCTGGAGAGGCCTCTCAGAGAGCTGCTGCCCCAAGAACTCGGTGATGACGCGACACGACTCGCAAAGCACCTCGCCGTGCTGCTCCGACGTCAGACGCGCATTCACGATTGACTGCACTGAAACGGCGAAGCCAGCTCGCCTCCCCACCCCTCTGCGGCTTTCACACTCAGTCCGCGTGACGAACGCACGCGAGGCGACGGTGCAGAGTCCGGTGTCGTGGCAGACGCGCCGACCGTCGAAGTGTGAGAGTGTCGAGTTGACGAACGTCGTCATGTACAGACGCGCGAAGTCGTCGCAACCGGCCTTGAACTCTCGTGGAAGCACGCGATCGCAAAGGAGTCGCTCGAGCGTGTCGGCGATCAGCTTCTACACCGCGATCGATGGCGGATGAAGAGCGTCGAGACTCCCCCCAAGACTTCAAACCTGAGTGGCCCTTGGACGCAGCGATCGCAGGACGGTGTTCATGCCGAACTTGCAGAAGAAGCAGGGAGCCTTGAGGCCCCGTCTCGTCTGCAGACTCCGCAGCAAGTGCAGAAACGAGTTGAGATGCGTGCGCTGGCGCTCTGGCAGGTGGTTGGACGCCGCCTGGTTGGTGCGTTGGTGGCTTCGCGTCGCCGCCCTCGCATTCGCTCGCCGACGACACTCACCAATGAAGTGAACAGCGGAACTGCGGAGACGACTAGGCGCTGAGAGGTACAGAGACCGATCTCAACGCATAGAGCTTTGGGATCCTTGAGAAGCTCCTCCAGCTCTTGGAACAGCGTCGGCAGGTAGTCGTCCACGATGTTGTCGCACTGAACTTGTTGTTTTGTTCCTATTCAGCTGATCACTCGCGTCACCGTCACGTATGATCGCGTCACCACCTCTTGCGACATCTCGGAGCCAAGGTAGCTACAGATTTGGTGGGCGAACTGCTTGATCTCCTCCTGAAAGCGATACTGCCTCCTCTGAGACGTTTTGCCGAAGGACCGTTGGTTGGCTCGCGGACCTGCACGTCCTTCTGGGCGACGAGCTCTTTCACTTCGGTGACGGCGAACTCGCACTCGTCGCAGAGCAAGTCGTTGCCGGCGCTCCTTCGCTCCAGCTGCGACGTGGACGAGCTCGGGACGGCGCGAAAAGGAAGCGCTTTTTGCTCACCAGATGAAACTTCTTCTTGAACAGCAACACAATGAAGCGGTTGATCTTGGCCAGCCGACCGGTGCCACACAGGTGCAGCGTTTGGCACATCTGTGTGGGATTGCCCTAAAACGCAAACGAGCGTCCACGCCGAGAATTTGGAGGAAAAACCAGTGTACAGACCAGCATGGGGCCGACGTCTTCGATCACGTGCTCAATATTGTTGACAATGCTCTTACACTCTTCGGCTTTGCTACCAAGAGTGTCGCAGAAGAGGTTCAGCATATTTTTGAACTCTTCCTAAACACTCTTTTAGACTGGGTCGGACGTGCATGACGCAAAACGCATACGGGATATTGTTGTACCAATTTTTGTGGATTTTTGACGATTTCGTCAAGTTTTCCAATGATGAGTTTGCATTCGTCGCAGGTGTTTAGGAGGGAAGAGCTTCCCTGAGACGTCCGCGGGCGATTCCGCGAGGTGGGGACCCTGTTCGTTTCCAGCATGAATGCTTGGTCGGCGGCACTCAAGCCGGCCTGGTCGCGTCGATGCTGACGGCGGTAGTGTCGATTGTGCGTCCGCGATGCCGACGACACTGTCAGCGCTGAACGTCCTCATCGAGCATGCGGCTCTCGCGGTCGCCGCTTCAGTTGCGCTCACCCGACGCGACGACGCAAAGAGCGACGAGCTTGTAGAGCAGCATGCTTGCAGATTGTGTCGGCGAAATGGCAAGACTGGCCTTCGCACGAGGCCTGCGAGCCGCCGAGTCAGCGCCGGGCTGGCCCTGTCGGCCGATTTCCGTCAGTCAGCAAAAACAGCGCCCTACTCGAATATCACAGTAAACAAGTGCGCCCCGTTCCGCGGCAGTGCCACTCGGCGCGCCGTTGCAGGAAGCGAGAGTCGGCTACAGATAAGGCGACGTCGACGGAGCAAGTTCGAGTCGACGACTCTACTGCTCAGGTGGGACGACTAGCGTTGTTGGGTCGTTCGTCAGGGACTGACTTCCCTGTCAGCACACGCACACAATTTGCACTGCGTCGCAGCGAACCTGCCAGTGTCACGCAGTCACGTCAAGTCACCAATGGGGATTTGCACCAACTTATTTAGTAGGCGATACATCACTTTTCACGCTGCCTCAACGGCTGCTCTGAGGATGTCAACCGATCGCGCGGCTTCATCAGGCGACAGAATGAGCGCTGGCCGGAATCGGATGGTGCGCTCACCGCAACCAATGCCGATCATGAGTCCGCGGTGAAGACAGCCGGCCGTAATTCGTTCCCTGACGGAGACATGCGTCGCATCTATGGCGCACATGGTGCCCCAACCGCGCGCATTAGCCACTTTCTCGGGATGATCTGCCTAGACAGAAAGCGCGACCCCGGAGTCTGACAGCAAGTGCTGCAGACGGACGACAAACGGACAGCAATCGACTTGAATCCCTCCAGCAGAATTCGGCCGGACTCCGTCGCTTGGCTCAGAAGTGACTCGGAAATCGCATAGTCGATCGCGCGCTCCAGCATCAGCAGTTTAGCCGGGTCGCCCATCCACGTGTTGGAGATCCGCCCTGGTTCAGTGATCTTGTACTCGGTCCGGTAATAATAGCCGCCAATGAAGAGCTTCTTCGCAAATGTCACCAGATCTGGTGGCGTCTCTAACTGCCAGTGCTCGTGGGCGAACCATCGGCCCGTTCCGCCCCCTCCCGTTTGAACCTGTTGAACAACAAGCGATTGATGCTCGTTTCGACGAAACTATCTCTTGAAACGTGCAGCGTACCTCGTCGACAACAAACGGAATCTGGCGACGAAGGCAAAGGCTGCGCAGCCGTCGGAAAAAGTCGTCAGACGAGTGGTGATCACCGCCTTCTGACTGCAGCGGCTCGACGATTAGAGCGCCGACAGGGTGGTCTTTCTGCTCCCACTCGTCAATCAACTCCTCCGTCTATGCGACAAGCGAATAAAGTCCCTTGACGACGGCCAGCAGCAGGGCGGGCAGCGGGCGGGACGAGGGGGCGTACCCGTTCCAAACAGAAGTCATCTTGCTTGGCGTTGTAGGCTGCGTGCGTGTCGAGCGGGTACTTGTAGCGGGGAAAGGGCGCGCAGGGCCAGTCGAAGGCGGGCACGTCGAGCTTGTGGACGGGCTTCGTGTGCGTCGTCGACAGCAGGCCGATCGTGCGGCCGTGGAAGGCGCCGTCGAAGGAGAGCACGCTCAGCCGCGGACTGCCCGGCGCCCGCTGCGCCATCACCGACTCCAGCGCCTCGGCCGATGCAGCCCCAGCGCGGCCCTGCGCGTCGCCCACTCCCCCACTCGAGTTCGCTCTGACCCGTCGTCGCGCTAGCAGCGAGCACGTCCAACCTGGCGCACAATAAAGGCGGTCTTGAGCGCGTTCTCATTCGCCGAACTGCCGCAAGCCATCGTCGTCACGCCGGCCATGCCGGCGGGGGCGATCTAGACTCCCTCGTTCGCTACGACAACAATCAATCGGTATGCAGTCGAACACTCACTTTCATGAGACTGTTCTCAATGGTCGTGTGCCAGTCGCTTGGCGGATAGTAGCCGATGCAGGGCCGCGAAATGACCGCGTGCTAAATATGGCCTACCTGTATATGTACACGTACATAACGTAGCGATACAGCCATGGCCAAGGTGTACCTTCATCCGCGGTTCGTGGTAGAGCTTTTCTAACACAGGATGGTTGTAGCCCAGCATCATGGAAGAGATTTGCATAAAGACGTCTAGCAACTCGTTTCCGTCCGCGTCCACGACGTAGTTGCCGTGCGACTTGGCGTAGTCAAAGAACATTGAGACATTGGCCGTTGTCTGGGGAAGCCGCACACGCGTACTGACCGGCCCACAGCAGCTACAAGACGACACTCTCACTGACCGATACGGCGCCCAGCTGTTCCAGCAGTTGCTTGTGGCGCGGACTCTGGATCTTGTTGCCCGCGTCGACGGCAGTCGCCGAGGCGGCAGCATTCTCGGCAGAGCGCCTGCAATGCTCGGCCGTCGTCTCGTACGGCACATTTGACACGTTCCATCAACCTGACGCTGCTACTAAGTGGACGCATGGCGGAGGCGAGTCGGCAAAACACGACGCCAGCAGCCTTAGAAGTTGCTATGGCCATGCCCTCACCAACAAATGTGGGCAACGGCGGCAGGGCAACGAGTGCCAGTGACAGCGTCGGTGCGAGGGAAGGCGATGCGGAACGACGGGAAGCAACAACGCCGCCCTGCTCACTCCTCGCGTCTGTGCGTCTGTGCGTGGCTGTGGGTGTATGTGGGTGTGTGTGTGTGTATGTAGTGTGCACTGGGGAGCCACCAGTGCCACGCCGTCGTAATACTCCGCTGCCGCCAACAAGGCGCTACGACACTTGCTTGACACGCACCACTGCGTCGTATGCCGCTAAACTAACGGTCTACCTAACACGAGAAAGAGGGTTTCTGCGCGCCATTGTTTTCAATGCTTTCAACTGAATTTCTTGAGAACTGTTTTGCCGTCTTCATTTTTGAGGCAGACGAAGTTACCGAGTCCATTTGGGGCCTGGAAAGACTTGCCAACAGACAAATGTTTCTGTTTTCTTTTTGCTCCTTCCATCCACTCCACCTGACACCCTGTAATTTGGCGTAACGATGCACGTTGAAACGGAAGAATCAGCAGTAGCTAGCTTGTACCGGTTTCAACAATGCGTGGACCGAGTGCAGATGAACTCCAAGAACAGAAGCGCTTGACGCCGTCTTCGACTTTGGTTTTTTTCAGAGCGATCCCGTTTTCGCATGTTGTTTCGTTTGCTGAAGAAAGTTTGCAGTGTTGCTGCTGGTTTACAGATGACGACGTTCGTCGACTTACCCGACAGTAGTACGAGCTGCGCCATCGGATATTCCTCCTCTTCGGAGCTGTCCTCTGACGACTTGCACAGATAAAAGTTGCCGTCATCCAGTTGAACGGGATAATTGAGCGACACCTTTCTTTTCACCGTCAGAAACGCAGTGGTCTTTGCGTAGAAGCATGCGTGGACACTGAAGAATTGTTGGGCGTGGGCTTGTGTCGTCGACGTCATTCAGCACGCTCGGACGGGCGGACCGAATGGTGGCGATCATTCGGCGTTGCTGCCGCGAGAAGTGGCTCACGCAGCCGTACTCGAGGTCGCCGTCCAGCCAGCGGTAGCGGGCGCCCGGTCGACGCGTCGTCTCGTGGCGTCGGTCGTGACAAGCTGTGTGCATGTCGGCATGAGTCGTATCTTGCCTCTGAATGTCTTACTCAGTGGCTCGAGCCGCGCCCTCGACTCGTCCTCTTCGTCGCGCACGCAGACAAAAGTCTCGTCGCCCTTGACTTTGATGGTGCCGACGAACACGCGTTGACCGTCGAGCAGGCAGGCTGCAACGCCGCCCCTCCTACACTACACATCGGTGTGCAAACACCGGCACAAGACGGCGCAATCGCCTTCAGCTTTCCATCTCCACACAGCTACGAGATCGACACTGCAGCGGTAGAGCGTATCGCCCTCCGGCGGCTGCCAGCGCGCCCCATTCTTGTACGTCTTCTCGTTGACGAAACATTCGCGGCCGTAATCTGAGGGGTACCTCACTGCTTTCTATCCGATATGCGGCTGGAGTTGACTGACTGTGCAACCTAACCATCCCCTTGCCCTATCTCCCACTATACATCAACAGAACACATAGCAACATCGAATCTAAACAAGTGCTTGCAGCGGGGTTCAAAAGACCAGTACTTGGCAGATCCTCTATAGAACACGTTGTCGGTCCTTTTCCGCGTTCAGATGCGAAAACGTCGCTTGAGTTATCACGCTGCTGAAGCAGAGACACGACCAAGTTTCCAGTTTTGTTCATGGCTCTTCCGGTAGATATGAAAGCGAAAAGCAGTAAAACTGCAGTTACAGGCAGCGCCATCTTTTGTTTGCGTTGGTTGGTTGAATTCTCGCAGCGTGGCATTGATGCGTGCGCGTTGTTGTTCTGCTTCCAGCATTCTTCTGAAGGAGATAGCATCTGCAGATGGCGAAGTGCAAACTGCACTGAATGAGGGAGAGCACGCGTCTGCTCGGCGCACAGGATGTGACTGGCAGCAGCGGTGTGCCGGTGCCGAAGAGTACACGTAGGCCGTTGGTGACTCCTGCACCCGCAGGCCACAGGCTCCATTCCGTCGCCGTCTATCGAGACGTTTCCCTCCTAATACGATCTGGTCGAAAAGAAAGCAAAAGCATTCGCTGTCAAGGCAACGAAAAGCCCTCCCTGTCAATTGTGGACAAAAAGGCAACCCGACTCGGCTTCCTTCAAATTAGGGTTTGTTTTACTCAGGCTCGCCTTATTAGCGTTGTCGCAGCGGCATGTCGTCGGCGCCTTTTTCGCTGCGCCGCGTCAAGGCGCAGTCGATGGACCAGGCGGCGCCGGCCAGTCTAGACGCTGCCAATCAAGCGCGGATTGTTGTGGGGCAGCGACTCCAACGTGCTCCACTCCAGGCAGACGCTGCCGGCGATCGCTGCCCAGGCCGAGACGCTCGAGCCGCAGCTCTCGCAGCCCTGCTTGGGCGGCCGGGCCAAGAGCAAAGCCAGCTACGCGCCGTCCATGCTGCTGGCCAAGTCGCGGCCGCTACAGCGCAGCGGTATGCGCACACCGCCGGCGCGAGCTTCCAGAGGACGAGCAAAGCGCATTCTTGGGAGAATTAGGGTAAAGTGGAGGCCTCCGCCTGTCGAAGATCGACTGGAATGATTGGAGCGACGAGGATGAACGTCGCATCCTTTCCGATGGAGGCCGTCTGCGCAACACGTCATTCGGAGCGGGCGCTGCGCTGCCGCCCGAGAATTCGTTAGCGTCTGGACCTGCTAAAACAGAAATATTGGCCCTGCCCAAGCTGGGCGAGCGTAGGAAGAAGCGCTCCGTAGACCACAATTCCGAGGCGACTGGCTCGAAGTTCGACCTGGAACATTTGAGAAGCCTGCCTCTCGCTGCCACGAAGTACAAGGACGGAAATGAGGAACAGAAGGAGATGATCCGCGCGTACGCTACTGTCAGTGACATCGGTGTGTATTTCTGATTCCATTGCGTGCCGAACGGACTGCTTCTCTAGTCGCGCTGACGTCGGACGACCGTGCGCCGTTTGGAGAAGGTCTTGTTCGAGTCGAAGAGCGCGCTGCTATCAGTCACCGACCCATCGTCTTCCCCCTCCCTCTTGCTCAGCGCCGTCGGTGGGCGGAGGGTGGCAGATGACGTCGAGCAGGACCACAAGCCACCAGACCTCGAGCAGCAGCGGCAGCGCGATCGCAGTCTGCAAGACGCGCGCCGACGGCCGCAGAAGCCGATGCGCTGCCGGCACCTCCTGACCAGTTCGACCCTCGACCAGCCACGCACAGTACAGCAGCATCACTATCGTCAGCGTCTACAATTTGCCGATATACAGAATATCGAAAATGTCAGTTGGAAACTTGCACTGCACAAGACCTGGAACAAAACATGCGGAGCAAGAGGATGTAGCGCTTCCTCCTTATGCCAATGAAAAGCAGCCCAATGACTACGAAAGCACAAAGAGCGTAGAGGGAGCTGTAGGCGAGGATGTCTCTGCCTCGTCCCACCAAGTCTCTAGTGTAGAAGACGTCGCCGTCGCATTGCCAATAGAAAACCGCTTGAATGTAGAAGATCGCTGGAGAGCGAATCGTCGTTTGGAATCAGCGATCGTGCGCGCCCCGACAACTCACCCAGAAAGAAGCATTCGAGGACCGCGATCAGACGGGCGCCTTGTGCCGTCGAGACGGTGCCGCAGCAGCAGCGTCTCGATGTCGGCGCCTCGTCCAAGTCGCAGCCGTCTCTCATGTCGTCCAGCGCGACACGCTAGTCGACTCAAGAAGTAGACCGCAGGCCGTCTGCGCCAGCAGCCGCTCTTCCTAGCGGTAAACAGCGGTGCAGACTCCCTCGACCAACTGCCCAGTGGCGCACGGGGGAACGAGCGCCATGTGGCGCGGTAAATCTCGACAGCCTCGCGTCGTCAGCGGCCAATTAGAGCACACGTACCTACATATGCAGCCAAATTCAAAAGCGTCGAAGCGTCGAGAAAATGAATCCTGCGTTTCCGCTCTGTCGCGTTCACTGGTGACCACAAATACGACAGTCGATGCAATGGCGCCAGATTTTCTACAACTACTGTAGTGAATCAGGATACTTGTATGTAATTATGAACGTCGTCAATTATTTTTAAAAGTCCATTATTTTCGTTTAAAAAATACAATGTGCAAATAACTTGTAACTGGTCCAAACATTACATTGTAAAAAAGTGACAATCGGATTAGGGAAGTTTGCCGCATGTAAAAAAAATCGGGCGATCTAAAACAAACTCCGACACCCCTCTTCAAACCGCCTAAAAAGCATGACCTGTTCGTGACTCGTGAGCTATCATATAAAGGCTATTGAAGGCTTCCTGTGTGGTATCGGCCGAAAAAGGGGAAAGAAAGAAAGGGGAAGGTTGGGTTTAGCGGGCCTGAGCAAGGTGGGGCGAAGTGATCGGAGAACCCTATTTGTAGTGTAGTTACGGTAGGTTAGGCCGTGCGTAATTTTGCAAATAATGCGAGTTGCCAGTTATTTGCTTGTCGTTGTACTTTCGACTCCGACTGAGACGGCAGTGAGTCTCGCGTAGGCAGACATGCTCGCGGGCCCCCGCCAAGGCGGAGGGCGCACCGCAGTGTCCCACGCGGCTACGCTACAGACGCGCACGCCACGCGGCACATATGCATTTATTTTATTACACTTCTATTACACTTTATATTCGGGCGTGTTGACACTTCTACCCAGTAGCTCGGGGTTGGTTGTAGTGCGTGCGTATTTCAAGTATTTCAGCAGTGTCCTTCCAGACGCGGTCAATCATCTCCAGACTCTATCCATCAGTGACGTTTTGATCATCAGTGTCGTGTGACTGCGGCAGCTCGAGGTTCTTGCGATTGATCGTTTGCCGAGGGTGCAGGACGCTGAAACTTCGCTCTTCGTGTTGGCAAAGCTGACGCGATGCCCCAACACTATCCTTTCGGCGTCGAGTGGTCGCGGTCGTGCACGACGGCGCCAAGACTCATGACGGTGTTTTCCTGCAGTGCGCAGCCGGGTCCGTTGGCGTTGGCGCTGGCGCTGCTCCACATCAAACCCAGAGCTTTTCGAGGTGTTCGTAGAAGGAGCGACGGTCCTCCTGTAGACAATCCAGCTACCGCTCATGGCTGCCGAAGCCGCCTTCAAGGCCTGCGTCTACCTTCTTCAACAAGGAAAAGGCCAGCTGCCAGGCGAACTTAGCTGAATACATAGCGCCCATCGTACTATCACCACCCCCCCACTGCAGCGTTAATACACACGTATCTCCCCAATGTTCAGCTAGCTCATACCATGTCTACATCACATCTCATTTTAAAATAAGCGCAGTCATGTCACTTCCGCTCCCTAGCTACGCCCTCGCTCGTAAAGCAGTTTTTCTTTTTCAGTACAACATCTCCAGATACATCGTCTTTTTCATTACCTTTCATCACCGTTTTTCAAAGCTACACCAAACCACACATTCACTGCTAAAGTTCTTCTCGTTCTTCCCTTGTCATTCTTCCCGCTGAGCCAGCAAACACCAACGCTCACATCCTTTAAATCATCAATAAGGACAAGGCATAAAGGTTGGCAGGTCTGCGCTACCAAGCAATCACAGCGATAGCTACTATGACTTACGTATGTAAGAAGGCTGTTGCATTACAAACAACTCTGGGTGCTTCTAAGGCATTAACCAGTAGTTACCTGTTACTGACAAGTACTCATTCAAAAGCGTCTCATCACAAGTTTGACCGACTTGCAAAACAGTCCCAAGAGCAGGTTGCAGGTAGGTAACCGTCAGGCGTTAGACGAAGCAGTTAGAAATAACAGGAGCAGAAGTCGTCATAAGTCTCCATGGTCGCTGCCAAGTCTGTACGTGTTCGCCGAACGCGTTGGCAAAACAGTCGCGAAGCCATCTGCAATAGCACGAGCACCATTGCTAGATCATGAACAAGTGGCCCAAAGAGGCTAGCGGCGTTCTCTAAATGCCGCGTGCCAGCCTGTGTTGTCAATTGAAGCGAGTACATACTCTTCTTCAAAGTGGGTTTCGGCAAGGGCTTACACTAAGAAGGACAGGGCTTAGTGAGTAGTTCCCTGCTTCAGATTGAGTCATTTATATTCGATCCGTTATGTTGAAGAGTTGTGGAAAAAAGGCGATTGCAGTGCTGGGATTCGAACCCAGGTCTCAGGGTTTCCGGTCCTGGATGCTAACCACTACACCACACTCGCACGCCTCCTATTCCACGCCTCCTATTCCTGTGTCTGCGCGTCTGAGCAATACGCGTACTGTCGCGAAACGCGAATTTATCTACAAAAAATGAGGTGTGCCATTTGTACCGCAACGCATCTGTGTCGCTATCCGCGCCTTACTGTAGTTTGACCTACATTAAAGTCTCGGCTATTTGGCGTTCCTTACGATTGTTTACGACCCCATCGACCATTCCTTCTCCCATAGACCAATCGATCAGATCCTCCCAATGCTCTTGTCTACGGCCCCCATTCGTCGGCGCGCCTTTATGGTTACTTTGACGGCCGGCCGCCGCTGACGCCTATTGTTTTCAAGTAGCGTGGCGCTCCCTTCCCGTGCGGCCTGCGTGAGGCGAAGGGGAGGTTTTCGGTTCGTCTGTTGATAGAAGAGAAAAAGGAGAAAAGGCAAAGGCCTGACGACGAGCAACCAAAATCAGAGAACAAAAGTTTTGAACTAGCGCAAAGTGCGCAGGTTTGCCGCGACGCTTCGCGACACGTACTGCGCGGCGAATCTTTTGATCACACTTATACTCGGAGGGTCATGAGTGCTCAGTCGATGTTGTTGACTTGGGCGCCGACGTTGGCCGCTTGATCGCCTTGCGCCGCGTTGTCGGCGTCCACTGCTGATGCTTGCGGCGCAGCCCAGAGCGTCGAGAGGCCAAACCAGGCGAGCATGAGGAGGAGGTCACTTGGCCCGTCCTCAGCAGTTCTCGGCCGAGGCGCGTCTCCTCTGCACGGCACTCGGCCAGGGTCGCCTGCAGGTCAGCGACGTCGCCCTGCAACTGCGCCTCTCGCTGCTGCCAGCGCGCCTCAGCGTCCTCGACGGAGCGTTCGACTACTTTCACCGCCGTCTCAGCCTCCGCCAGCGTCGCGCCGACGTCGTCTTCCAGCTTCACGATTCTCTCCAATGCTCCTCGACTCCACTTCGCTATCTGCGCGAGGAAGCTGACGACGACGGCGAAAACTCAAACTGAACTGGCAGTTAGCAGTCGCTACTCGCTACCCACCACATTTTAACGGTTTAATTTTGCACGTCGTCAGTTTCCTTTATCTCCATCCGCCGTTCTTCGGCGGTCATCGTTTCCCATTGAGCATGTGGTTTGACGGGGCCAACTGCCAAATGCTCGTCTCTGTTTGGCGTCGGGCGCTCTCGGCTTCGGCTTTTCTTTGGCTTTCGCGTCAGCGACTTCGAGGTCGCTTGCGTCGTCGCCAGAGGCGGCGAGGTGCGGGCACAGCAGCACCGCTTCCTGTCGAGTCTGCACTTCTCACAGAGAGGCGGCTTGTGGTTGGAGCGCGTCGCCGCTGCCGACTCCGGCGCTTGCTCGGCGCGCTGCTGGCCGAAGACGCCAGAACTTCTTCTCCTCAGCTGTTGCAAGCGTCGCAACTGCGGGCTGTCGCCCCAATCCGAATTCACATTCGTCGCTTTCTTGTTCGTTTTGTCGCGCATTTCAACACAGTCTTTGCATGTATTACGACACTTCTTTCTTAGTATTACGAATTACGACAATTGGCAATACGTAACTGAACGAGTAC